>JAZGTI010008375.1:0-20235 GCA_036877585.1 Botia kubotai | reverse complement strand
ACTAAGTAAGCATGAATCGGATTGACTCATTTATCTTTGCACCATACTGCTTTATTTATTTACAATTTATTATTCATTTATCTCTCTCTAGGGCACTCTAGGGTGACATTTGTGCTTAGTCTTTGTGTCTAAACAGAGAAAATTCAGCACCCCCCCCACTGTGCAAGAAGCTTCTGTTTCCCATAATGCAACACTCTACACAAAAATCATCTGCATCAACCACCCTCTTCTCACAGCACTCTTCTATATGTTAGTTTGCCCTCAATACAACAATACAACATAGAAAACAGAAGTAAAGCAACGCTACAGACTGAAATGAAACTACAAAAACAAATTATGCATTACTCAGACATCCACAGAGGAATTTTTAAAGCATTCCAAGCAGCAAAAGCAAGATGACTGAGGCAATGTGTTTAATGTAATAAAGTGAGATACAGTTGTATTGTTCAGCCGACCTGAGAAGCTCCCCAGCATGGTGTCAGTGTTGTCACCCCCATCAAACACCTCCAGAGAGTCCCAGTTCTGCTCCGTCACAAAGCTAATCACCTGGATCTGAGGGAGGAGAACAGAGCAATGTAAATTACACCTGATTATATTTGAACATCAGTGGATTATTCTGAAATACGCTGATCAGTCACAACATACTTTCAATCTAAAGTATAGTTTAAAAATGTGACTATTTCAAACAACGATGCCTCAAAATTGTTAATTTACTGTTACATAGTTTCTGTCAGTTTTATAAAATGTTCAATGCTGTTTGAATTTTCTTTATACGCCTTTCACATATATTTTCCAATGTGAAGCCCTGTAAATATTTTGGTAGACATTTATTATTGCCCGAGCCAAACAAGCCCAGAAATTGGCTGGTCACAGTGGCGTGACTGTGGCTATCGCTGGAAGATTGTCACATCTGATAGCCCGGCCGTCAAATGGCACATTTATTTGTGTTTGCTTCACACAGAGAATTGGATATTTTGGGAGAGGGAGGGGGCCTCTCATGAGCAGTCTGGATGATACAAAGCACCTTCAATCTGCCCTGTAGCATTAGTTAAGAGCTCCTATCCACTGCTTCATTGTGGTCCTGCATGTTCCACAGAATATATAGACTTAAAATATAACTATAAAATATAAATATATTTAGACCACTTTACTTAGTGATTGCTATCAGGATGTGAAGAGACTTTTAACTAGCATAACAAAAAAAGTTTCTAGGAAAAACACATCACCTGCCTTTAATTACAGTATATAACTTATGCAAAAGCATCACGAAAACATTGTGAATATTTTAGATATCACCCAGCACTACCTATCACAGAACACACACAAACCCAAATACACAATAAGTCTTATTGGAATCTCTTTCCTTTCACATCACTGCATCTTTATATCAGTCTGTCTTACTTTCCGTGATCCTGTAATCATTTCTGCGTGGTTCCAATTCTCCTACGGCGGGAAGTTTATGAATTGCGTTAAAGGCAATTAAGCAAGCAGTTCTGAACTCCTCCCATGATTCAGAGCTGTATTTGATTACACTTGTTTCCAGCAGCGCGAGACAAATCCAGAGCGCCGGATGCAGATGCTGCTTGGAAAAAAACTCAGGGACTGCTCTGAGCTTCCTGAAGCTGCAATGCGAGTGACTTAAATACATTTTTAAGTAGTGTGACGCTAGCACAGCTACTGTAGCTTTTACAGTAACAAGCTACTTTTGCCAACAAATACCGTTGTAGTGAAATCAAGTGCTACAAGGTGCCAGGAAGGAACATCGGATAGAGTTATGAAGTATGACTGAAGAAAATGATAAAGAATTTCTGTATATTAAAAAGAGAGATTCTTCCCGGAGATTCTGAAGGCTTAGCATCTGCACTGAAAGGAAAAACTGAAGCATTGTAGACTTGACAATCTCCACTCGCACTACAATGAAAAGTCAGGAATAACCAGCGACACACAGAAACAAGCCACTCGAAACCTTTGTATTCATAATGGTACTGTAGAAACGGGTATGATAATGTGTTATATTGTTGCTAGGGCAGATCGTACCTGGATACCCATTCCCTCAGGTACGGTGATTTTCCACACACAGCTCAGGCTGTTCAGGTATGGCTCGGGGTAGCCGGGTGACAGAATAGTCCCTATTCGCTGGGTTAGATTCCCTCCACATGGCACTATGGCACAGATAACAGGAGAAAAAATGAAGACCAGGCCGAGAGGACAAACCTCACATACACAACCACAAACAAACCACCCAATATATCTGACAGTATTTGCAATCCTCCAGGACACAGTCATTTCCCTCGAAGCTCCTGTGGTCAAACATCTGCTAGCTGCAGCAGGGTACACAGGTAAGCAGCTGCACACGAGCAAGGACACCTGAGCGCACGCAGCCTAAAACACAGAGTACCTACGGAGACATCTGCCACGTGTGTGTGGCATGCCGGAGGCCATGAGCACTGGCCCACAGCTGTTTACTGCTGCTTGTTAAGAAGGGCTGAGCGTGCTGGCGACAGCTCTCTCTCAGGAGGTGGACGTTTGTGTTTACTTGCTATGTTTCACTGCATTTACCAGAACTGTGATGCAAGTGTACCCTTATAAAAATTAACCACAATTTAACCACAAGTAAAAGTGTAATAATCCTGTTTTTTTATTGATCTAACAAGAAAGTTTTCTTGGTGAAACCTAATGTTGATTATAGCAGTATAGTGCTGTTTAACTTTCGAATGCTCGCATATGCATTTGTGAAAATGCATATGCTTAGGCAGCTGCTCACGTAAATGCTAAAATTGCGCGTCTTGTTGAGAAATTACGTAAACAGACTAAACACAGACGGTTATGTTTTAATTGAATGCAACCAGGGAGGTATGCGAACTAAATTTTGCGTCAAAATGTCTGAGCTGTGCATTGTAACGTAAACATGCAGCCTGACAGACCTGTAACTTTTTTTATATAGTTAATATTAATACAGTATTCATATTTTCAATACTTTTAAATACCTGAACCTAACTGCCTGTACAAAAATGTACATCAGCAACAATGGATAAGCTCAACCAACATCCGACACTGAAATACTAAACATGACCTTTGTAGCAATAATGAAATGTAGGCGTGTTCTCACCAATGCAGCTGGGCATGCTTCCGTTCCATTGGGCCAGAGCGTTGGGTACAGTCAGACACTCGATGGAACTGGGTCCCTCCAGGACGTATCCTGCATTGCACTCGAAACTCACCACGGCCCCCACCGCAAAGTTATTTCCTGTACGTCTGCCATGTCTGGGCTCTGGGACCGAGCTGCACTGGGTTGCACTGGTCCTTGGGACAGCTGAAATGGATAAGAAGGCAATAAACCCGGCACCGTAAGATGAATTAACACATAATGGAACTCCATGTTGTCATGGGGACAGCCTTGAGAAACTCTAAACAGGAAATGCTTGGAAATGCATTATATAAACCAGCTAGATTGTTAGTGGAAGTGGCACTTTAACTTTGAGTCATAGCAGGCACAGTGTGTTACAGCTGGTTGGGATGCCCCAGAACACCACTGCTTTAATACTTTTATAGGATGCTGTACTTTTCCATTAAGGGCACAGCAGGAAACAAGCAGACGCATGGCTGCAGAGCACAGGACCGGCAGGAAAATACAATAATGAGGTTTTAGCTCCTAAAATCCAAGTTATCTATTATGAAGAGGGATGCAGGCTGCTAAAGCACTTTTTAACAGAAGGCTCCATGGCTGCCAAAGAGGGAGAGCACATTTACTGTACAGCCATTTATTAGGTGTGGGTGTATTTGAATAATTGTGCCTGAAATGTTGTAATACAGTACTCAAATTCAGACGACCGAGCCTCTCTATAAAAATTGATTGCATCACAAATTATGACAGCACCGCCCTTCTTAAAATATCTGACCACTAGGAAGTAAAGACAGCATTGTGGCTACAGGGAGAACGTTTAAACGAGCACTTTATCAGTCTTGTTTAAATGTTTTATTAATGTCAGTACTCATTGCTATGGTAACTAAAAACTTGTGTGTAATAAAATATCTGTCCAATAAGAGGGATATTACCAAGATTAAGCATGAAATCTTTGGCTGGTCACATGATCTCAGCATGTCTCCATAAACCAACCCACGTTTCCATGTAAAACAAAACTGCTGTTATTTGTTCTACTCATATGAATGCACTCAAAATAATTAAGTGCACCTTTACAAATGAGCTTACCTTGGTAGACAAGGTGAAAACCTCTTGAGCTGGACCGACCCTTAGAGGAGAACCGGATGAGAATCTGATTGGAAGTGGCTAGAGGCAATGATTCACCTGAAAGAACAGGCAAGGTGTTAAGGAGATGAAACCACAGCAGAACTGTTTAAACACGGCAGGGTAATTCAGTACGAATAAACTGCGTACACTAATAGCGTCATTTACGTGCATGCGCTGTATCGCTGTAGCACCGACTCACGGAATGAGTTATGCAAATGAGATAACACAAACACAGCAAAAACAATTGCAGGACGCGATTTGCACTTCACAAATCCCCATCTTGAGGTAATTTTTGAGTCCTGGGTGTAGAAGATGCGGCACACGTCTTTGATCTGGATTACTATGCTGGGATTTTACAGTTTTGTTCCAATACTGTATTCTAGGCACCCGAATTGCCTCTTTAAAAACTGTAAGTGTGCTTGCCTGCAACATCTTGATATACAGTATGTCTAGTTTTTTTATGTTTATGTTCTTCTCCATCATTTGCTATGATGTAAACTGGATGGTGGGTTAGTAAATAACACACAGTTTTAAAATCCCACACATTAAAAGTGCCATGACTGATGGTTGAAGTTAGTTTTAATCGAAGATTTACATATTATTTACATAAATAAATATGATTATTTATTTACATTTTATGTTTTTATGTAACTGTCATTTTGTACTTATCTACCCGTAACCCATATACATGTACATCAGCTTTAAGTTTATTTTGCTATCAAATGCTGCATTAAAACTCATCCCACTATCTCTCCTTTGCTCATTATTTAGTGTATGTGCTTTCTGTACAGTGGTGTGGGGGCCGAGGCATTGAGTCTTCCCACAGTTCCCTGGGGCTCAGCTGAGCTCCACAGGGGTTTGGAGAGAGCAGGTTCAGTGTTGACAAATTCCTGCGGTGGTCAGAGAAGATGAAACGGCACAACACTCTCGCTCGTGTTGGGATCAACCTACGCTCCTGCTCATGCCTGTGGCATGCTGGGATGTTATTAGACCAGGCCTCCGTGGGCGGCCGACAGAGTGACAGCTAATAATCCGGTCAAGGCAGAGGTGAAGGGAAACCCTGCTCGCTGATTTATTCGCACCTGCTGTTTGTTCCAATGGTCATATTATCCCCAACATTGGTGCAATAACAAAAACCACTAAACAAAAAAGTCCCCAGCAAACCAGCCAGATACCATAGAGAACACCAGAGGTCTATAAAATCTACAGCCATGTGGTTGTCCTCACTCTTACTGATGTCTGCTTTTAACACACGGTCAATAGAGTCATTATATATGCATGATTTCATCTTAGAAAAAATGCTAATATTTATTTCCAAATTTCCAAGGTATCAAATTAATCAAATTCGTATAATCCACTCAGAGCCTAGCCACAATGAAAGCGTGCAAACTGCATTTAAAATATGATTGAAATATTGCAATATGCAATGGTGTTAAGCACTGCATTCACCAGAAACTCCAGCACTATCTGCAGATTCTAAAAAGCCACCTGGCGTTTTCGCATAGAGTTGAACATTTCTCAACTTTTTAATGCCCTCACTGCTTGCTACCGCTCCGCTGTCAATCCCACAATCCCCTGCGTGAGCCCTTCGCTCAGCTCTCTGCACCAGTGGATGTGTACCTTAAGAGACTGGAACTTCTCTCTATTGTTTAAAATAAGTTTCTAACACTTAACTCACAATGGACAACCGAACTCTGTGTTCACTTATTTTTAGATTATTTCATTCCCTGTGCTGGTTTTTTTATACTAAGAATGTTGAGTAGCATCCATCAAAAATGACAACTGCGTTTATACCAGTGGTGACAATACATCGCAACTTGCTTCCCTTGTCTTTTTCCATAACATGGAGAGATAAGAGAAAATATGCAGTTTTATCAATCCTGACTATTCCTCACTCACTATTCACGCTTCAGAATATGCTTTACTTTCACCAGCCCCCAGCACACAGATTTCACACTGACATCTGTAGTTAAAAAGCGCATCTGAGATAGTGTAAACGCTCCGAGCAGCTCGCCTTCTTCAAATGCATTTCTCATCGTACGCTAATCACAGGTGCTTGACTGTTGTGAAAAAAAAATGTACACAACTCACCCGCGACTCTGACTGTGTTGTCATGGAAAAGTCGGAAGAAGCAGGAAACCCTGTTACTCTGTCTGATTCAAGCCGGAATCTCAACTTACTGCATTAAGCAGAACTCCATTGGAGATGAATAAAAGCTTTCAGACTCTGTGTCTTGCTTTTTTCTTGCTCTTGCTTGCGTTCTCATATTTAAAGCTGAAACTTATATAAACCAGATCCACAAGTACTAAGACAAGTTTAAGGATGTAAAGGTTAGGTGATTTTTTTCCTTGTTCAAATCTTTCTATCCCAGCTAAATATGCAGAGGCAATTACAGAAACATTTTGTAGCCCTGTCACCATTAGCGAGGTAAACACAGTGGTGGTTTTAAAACATTGTTCGGTTTATTTGAGCTATCTGACCAATGGTGTGAAGCTGGAGGCGGGGCTATCTGCTTGTTCAACCAATGGCAGATGGGAGAGCATTTGGGAAACCTGCTTTATGTTTGTGATGCCACTGGCCCAAAACCTCAGCTCACAGGATTGTTTAGGTTTGTGAACTGCACAGACACAAGCTGTTCTGTCTCTTTTACTTTTGAATGTGGCTGATCTTGTCATTAACGATTAATTAGTCAATTAATTTACTTTTTTATTTACCTTTCAGTCTGCAAGTCTCTTTATCATTCATCTCCTGATACCGGTATAGACCACAAATTATCAAGACGATACTGCTTGAGAAGGTTGTCTGACCTGTGTGCGCCCCAGAGAGGGAGCTCAGAACGCGGGCATGCTGTGTTGGGCCATCGTACACCTCCACAACATCATTTAGTGCGGTCTGAAAGAAGGCGAACTGGCTAAACACCACTGCAGAGAATAAAAAGAGAAACAATTGTGTGAGAAGCATGGCATAACTGAGACCATGACTCTGTAAATGTTAATTCAACAGTAAAACATGAACATAATCAGGCCTGTAAAGCACCTTTTCCTCTCTATACACACCCTAGTGCTTTGTAGAGTACATTTCCAAATGAGGACCATAAAAGATACCCTGTGTTGCTACGCTCTCTCCCAGCTGTTCGAAGACATGACTCTGTGCCATGAATATTTGTGCCTTAATTGTCTCTGCTTCCACAACATTTCCCTTGACCCAAAGAAATACAAGCATGTTTGTATCTGCTAATTCAGACTCGGTAGGAACCCTCAAATTGGCCAAATGACCTCAGCGTTTTATGGATCAAACAGCGGGTGAAGCAGAAGCTTCTGTGGTGATGTAACGGGACATTCAGAGGTCCTCCAGGAGCCAGAAGCTCGGGTAATGCCATTTTTAGAGATATGATCAGTTTAATCATAACAAGTTTTACACTACATATCAACATGCATTGGATTGCTAACACAAATCACTGCTTACAGACGTCAAACAGCTACAAAAAGTTGACTATGGCTCTGTGTGTGTGTTTTGCATGTGCTTGCTTACCGTAGTCCTTCGGCACAGTAACAGAGTAAAGGCATGTCCTCCCACTGCTGTAGTTTCCAGGGTAACCAGGGGAGAGCACCACCCCCTCTAACCCAGAATACTGACCACCACATGGAGCTGAGTAAGAGAGACAGCGAGAGAAAGGAGCATTAGAGACTCATTTTCTGTTCTCCATCTCTTCTATTCTCTCGTTCTGCTGATCTTAAATTACTTTTCTTGTCTGATTCCTGGGCTGCCCTGCTAGATGTCATCAGTGTTTGCCAAAGTGAAATTGCAGTGTGTTTAACGCATTCCTCAAGGTTACACGGCAAACATGCGCTGTTTTTTATTTCCAAGGGAACAGCGATGTGACAAACATCAGGTCTTCACACAGCGAGAACGAATATGGACATAGAATGAAAGCCTGGGTGATTGTTTTAGTCCTTCGCTAAGCAGGTTTTACCTATGCAAACAGGTTTTGGTCTGTTCCAGCCAGGCTTGCCATCTCCTCTCATAATGCAGGTGAGAGTGGCATCTCCCTCCAGAGTGTAGCCGTTGTCGCAGTAATAGGTAACCATGGCTCCCAGCTTTAGCTCAGTGCCGACGCGAGTTCCGTTTCGCACCAGGCCCGGCTCGAAGCACGACTCCCTGGGATTCTCTGGTGATGACATTAAAGACTACAGTGAGTGGGCAGAAAGGGGATATAAAGATATTTAGGTCTAATTGTGCAGGTTGGGAAAAACCAACAGCCAAACTGTAAATGGGTGATTTTTCAATTATGGATCTTTTCCCTAGAATGATTTTAAAGAAAACTTTCTGTAATTCAATATTTTAATTTCAAGGGTACATGGCTTTATATAATTATAATAGCTTTAAACTATTAAAGCTAAATCCTTAGAAAAAGTTCTGAAAATTGTAAAAAAAAAAAGTACAAAAAAAATGTAACTTTCTTCAAGTAGTCAAATGTGCTGCTAACTGAAGAAAACCCAGGGACTGTGAAATGGCAGTTTAGTTCAAGTGTATCATAACTAAATGTATCATACGATAAACAATAAACAATGAAGCCCCAGGATGCACTTTGTGTAAATAAGAAGGTAACACTTTATTTCGACAGTCCTCTGTAGACATTCTACTAACTATAAGTAACTTTGCAACTAATTCTCATTAATTTGCAACTACATGTCAACTAACTCTCATTAAGAGTATTAAAAGTCTGTTAAGTTAGGGTTAGAGTTACTTATAGCGAGTAGAATGTCTGCTGGGGATCATCAAAATAAGTAGATAGTTAGTAGATATTAAGCAGACAGTTTACTAATACTTTACTCATACTCTATTGACTGGTAGTTGGCAAATTGCAAAGTTTCTTCAAACATGCACACAGATACATCCTCAAATTTGCGATATGAACATATGCTACAGCAACCTACATGTCGAGTGGAGCTTGACAACCGACAGATTACAAATGACACCAGGCTAGATCAACTCAGCTGACTGCAGAAAACAGTCTGTCAGCCAGCAGGACATGTGTACGGCACTAAATTAGAAATCAATCACGGCACATCCGCATCACACAGCAAAAACAGGATGAGAAAAATGTCGTTGTTGTTGTAGAGCTATCGCTCCATACATAGCCATGCCACAGTATTCTTACTGATGAGCCATGCGTTTGCCCTTCATGGCCCAATAATGTGTCGAAACGGGCCTGCAATCTGTTTGCTGTGGGCCGATGCTTTAGATGGGCCATAACTCAGTTCATCTTCTTACACCTGTCTCCTTGCTACCCTGACAAGATGAGTGTGGAGATGTTACGTAATTAGGACTGGACCAAAGCCAGCTTTAGGGTGTAGTTCAGGTGTCCATGTATGCATAGGGTCAGTATATGTATTCTGGTGAGAGTGTGTTAGTGCATTTGGATGTGACAAATGTTTGGCAGGGAACACTTAGGACGAGCAATGGAGTGTGTATGTGTGCTTGTGGTGTTTATTTAACTGTCGGTCAAGTGTGTGGATCTTTGGCCCATATATTGCACCTCGGAGACCAATCAGACGTGGTGGGGAGTCTGTGAGAAGCTGATTGGTCTGTAAATAGGATGACAGCGCTTGAAGTTCATTCCAACACCAGTGGCACATGCAGGCAAACCATCGCAACCGTGTGCCAGACCTGCTATGCCAGCACTGCTATAAGGGTTAAGCAAACATAAACAAACTTCTTGTATATTTATGATTTTCTTCCACATTATTAGGTTACACTTATTCATTGTCTGGGGAGTCTGGGGTGTAGAAACTGAGCTTTTGAAGTGCCGCACACTGTGTCCATCTGCTACACCAGATTGAGAGAATACTGCTGCTCATTTTACTGAATCCATCAGAGGGTAAGCTAAAGAGCGCTCTCTCTCTCTCTCTCTCTCTCTTTCTCCCTGACCGCTGCATGCCAGCGACGACCAGAACCCTTCCAGTTAGTAGGTAGCATTCTTACATCATTGACTTAGAGTGTTTTGACAAGGTCTCCAAAAACTAGGGATGGGCATGACCGTACGCAACTGACTAATCATTTAGCTTAGCTAGAGGTCTTTAGGTTTTATACATTTACCAATTTTTGTTGATTATCTGTATGTCAAATGCCTTTGTGTCTGTGTCTTATTCCACGCATGCCAGCAGGCATGCTAGCAGCTCGCTGTCACTTTCAGCATCTCACACTATAAGTATGTGTTTTTAAAATGCTGTGTCAACTTTAAATTATTCAACTTTTAAAAATGTGTCTCGAGTCTCTGTGCTCTGTTCTATTCTGTTGCGCTCCATCCAGCCCAGCGGAACATGTCTTGTATAACCAGCCCCTAAGAAATATGCCTGACTCCTCCCTCATACAGCCTAACAAAGACTTTTTAAAAATACGTACTTTTGCACATTCCTTAAAACAATAAAGCATCAAGCACCAGTGAAGTAGTGGTTGTGCTGGTTTGGTAACTCTATAAAATCTAAGCGAGACAAGACTAGTCTAGAACAACACACAAACCTGAGGTCAGCAGGACGCATTCGGAGACCAAATTTTCATTTGTTCTCATTTGCAAACCATTGATCAAACGCCAGTGTAAGCTAGCACATTAGGCTGTTCATCTCATAGTTTTTCTCTGGATTACTGTGAAAAGCACCACGGGTCGATAATTATAAGCTGCAAAGGTGACATGGGGGAGGGGGTGGGGTTGCCTGGTGATAAAGGAAAATTCGAAGCACTGCATGAATACACACAGCTGCAAAACCAACCGGACGAAAAGGACAAGGTGTTATCCTGAAATTCCTCTTTCACCTCAGCTAATGGAAATTTGACATGGTCAGAAACAATCAAGTACTTCTCACAGTGTATTCATAGCGACAATTCTCATACAACACAGCCTTTAGAAAGGCTTGCGCATGAGTACAAACACAGAATAGATGTAACTTCCTCCTCGCACCAAAGGGGGCGACATACCTGTGTACTGAAGGACGAATCCATTGCTGCTGAGTGAGGCGTCGCTTCGAAAGGCCAGAAAAAGTGTATTGGAGCTGCTCTCGATGCGCTCGGGGACGTCCGTACCGTAAAAGCTGCCCAGCAGTGGGCTGAGAGAATCGGGCCCATCGTAGACATGCAGAAAGTCGTAACTTGGCTCAAGGCTAAAGCTGAAAAAGGTGGCCATATATTGTTAGCCAAGCTACTAGTGTACTCAACACAATGACTATATCCACCTATTTCCTGAACAACCATTGGGCAATGCCATGATGACTCCCAACCCCCAATGACCTGTTCTACTTTTGTAGCTTCATCAATGTAGTAGCTATACAAACACAATGCAAATCACACAAAGTGTGTGTATCGTGTCTGCAGGTCTTCACAAGCTAACACTGAGAAGCTGTTATAGTGGAAACATTAACTCACTCTATTTAACAGCAGGAATTTGAATTGATTGCCTATATTTATATCAACAGCACACATAAACACATTCACCTGGTGTTAAATGACTGTATAATAATACATAATTGGACAGACCGGAGTAAAATTACTATGCAAGACAACATGCAAAGATACACAACAGAACGGTCATTATGGTTAATAAAACATTGAATTAATATTTAGAGACACATTTCCGATCTGTGTGTACTCAAGGCAATACAGGCTTTTGTCAGGTAAAGATATTTTGCAGTGTGAAATTTAGGCCATTCGCAAGCTTTTAATTCTATTGGCTAATATCTAGAAACACCTCATATGTCACAGGGAACCAAACAACGTCTTTAGGAGAAAGGTGGATGCAAGTATATGCTATAGTGTATACAGTAATGTGGCTTACTGATTGAAGTTGAGTGATATGATGTGATCAGGAGTGACTGAAACAGTCCAGTCACATTCTCGGCCGTGAGGGTAGGGCTCTGGATATTCGGGGGACAGGATCAGACCACTGGGGCCTGTCAGATTCCCTCCACACGGAGCTGAAACAAAAAGATGAGAAAACATCCTTCATCTAGATTTCACACCCTTTAGAAACCATGAACAGAGTTTTATTCTGTTTGGTTATGAGATCATCACTTATTTTAATTATTAGGAAATTCGTAATTCACACAAAGAATATCATCTGCACACAAGCGACACAGCGCGCGCAGCTTTGCCTGTTTACATGTACGTGCTCTGTGTTATCTGCTGTTTTTTGATGGCAGGCTTTCACCTGGAACTGGCAAACATCTCCAGGGTTTTGCCTGTGATTCAGTTAAACATTTACACAAACTCAAATTGAGCTTTTAATAGAACGAGGCAGCTTAATTACACCATCATGTTTGTGGCGGTTAACATCAAAGGAAAAGCCTGAATTTACAAAATAAAGCCAAACCCCTCGGTCCTAAATGTCCAAAAATACTCCTTGCTTCTGGAAAGTAGCACATTTAAATCACTTAAACTGCTGTGTTTGTTGCTATGCTGGTGTTTGTTGTACCACACATACACTCGCGATATATCATATATAGCGATAATACATTAGACCGCATTGTTATCTGATGCGGTGAATAACATGTGTAACAATGCCCTAAAGGGCATACAAGGACTTTAAAATACAGGTTTTCAGCATACAGGTTTTCTAAAGCCTATGTGTTTTCCAATGTGTTTTCAGCCCTGTGATGGCAAGTACAGAAGCATCAGATCCCAGTATAGTGAACAAGACCTTGAGCGCAGGAAAGTGAAGGCTTTTAAAGAAGTCTTAAATTGCAACCTTGAGTCCTTTCTAATCACAGTTTGAAAAAAAACTTCTTAGGGTGTATTATTAAGAATTCTAAGAAAAAACAACATCATTTATTTGTTTGCCATGTTTTCTGTCATATTATTCCTTTATCAAGCGTCACATTTACTGTTATTGTAACTTTAATATAAATTTAATATAATATCTGAAATAATTCTTAATTTGGCTTGCTCGTACCAGAACAAGTGGGCGGGTCAGGCTGCCAGAAGAAACGGTTGTTGATCTCAGTACAGGTGATCTTGGTGGCTCCTTGTAGGATGTAGCCTGGATCACATTGGAAAAGCACATGATCCCCTGGCTCTCTGCTGTCTCCGATCCGGGTGCCATTAGTTGGAATGCCGGGATCATTACAGGAAGTAGCGGTTGAAACTAGGGGCAAAAGAACATCCAGTACAGAGCCGGTACAAGCCACTGGCTGTAACTCAAGCAAGGTGCAATTGTAAAGTAGAAAATCTGGTGCTTATTTGTAGTAGTGCAAGAGATCTACTGGGTTGTGTGGCCTGCTGAGAAAGACCACAGGCACTGACCTAGCAACTACAACTGCTGTTACAGTAAGTCATGTAGACCACATACCTTTGTAGAGTTTAGATAGACTCGTGTTTAACCCACTGATTCTCTAGTACTGCAGAACACCCACATGCCTTCTGCAGTCTGAATCCCTCTACACACTCATTTATTTACCATGGATCTCCATGATACTCTTTTAAAGAATTAATAGGTTGTTATGAAGGTGTAAATTAAGCTTTGGAGCAGAAATACCATATTGTTTATGTATAATGTCACATTATTATTTTGTCTTTCAAGTCTATTTGGGACATTTTAAGGTATGATGCAGGAAATCAGGACCCTGTGCGTGAAGTGATGGCTGATAAAGGTGGGCAGGGATGGTTGCCCTGGTTACAAGCAGGAAAAGCATATAAACCCTGGGTTCTTAACAGGTTTCAGATATTGTTAGTGGAGACTGCAGGGCTGTGGTGCGAGATGGGGACAGTGGGGACAGCTGCATGCTTTGGGAGACACTCTGGGGCAGTTTCTCAGTTGCCTCCAAATACTGTTGATTTGATGACATCATTGGCATTGTTTTATGGGGGTTACTGATCGCAGCTGAGCCCTAAGGAACCAATGTTGTGACGATGATTTCTGTAGATTGGGGATCTCAGTCCAGGATCGAATGTAGTTTCATACCTCACCAGATATTGAAGCTAAATTACTTATAGGTACAAAATCACATTTAATCATCTCACAACTTTGGAGTTAATTGTAGGTCTATTTATTTATTTTTCATTTATTTATTTTTGTATAGAGTATAAAGGTTTATAATGTATAAACTAAAAACATTATACTGTAAATTGGACTTTGATTTATGAGTTTAATCATTTAGAAACATTCAGAACATGTAGTGCTGTGAGGCTTCTAAAAGCATAATTAAGAAAAGCTTAGTAATTAAGAAAGTAGGTCTCTTCCTTACAATCTCAGCTCATTTCATACAAACTTCCTCACACATTGCTTGAAATGTGGCTGCAGTCCACCATCTTTGACAACCTCGGGCATTGCACATTTTAACTATTATACCAAGCCAAAAAACAGAGGCCATGTGCCAAAAAAAACCCCTCAGACACACACCTGAGAACTGCAGAGCGAAACCCTGCTTGCTGGTGAAAAAGTCTGTCGTAAACTGCAGACTGACAGAGTTGAAGGTGCTGTGGAGATCTGGAGGAAGTGCAGAACCACTCAGCTCTCGGAGTAACACACCTCCATCCTGAGGACCATCCCAGATGCGCAAAACATCGTGAACTTCCTCAGTATGGAAGACCAGGAAATGCAACCTGTGGAATTATACACATTCTGTTTAGTGAGTAAACAGATAAGAATGAGAGGGACACCAAGAAAAAAACACCTCAGTGTATTAAAGGCAGAGAAGGCAATTTTGGAGAGGCTGGCAATAACCACTAGCTTTAAAAGCATAAGATCCCGCCTTCCCTTCAAAGCCACGCCTCCTCCAACAGTGCACAGAGGTATGCAAATACATAGTCTGACAGGTAAGTAGGACATCCTATTATTGCATTCAGACTGAACACAATGATTGGACAAACATTTTATGGTCCTTTTACAGAAGATATATAAATATATTTCTACCACTTTGTGATTGCTATCAGGATGTGAAGAGAGTCTCAACCAACATACCAAAAATGTTTTTGGAAAAGATTGCCTACCCCGCCACTAGTTTTCACAATTTCCACTGCTTGTGTGCATCTCAATTTATTCCAAGAGACTTGGTCAATTTAGAGCAGTCAGACAAGAA
The DNA here is from genome assembly GCA_036877585.1 of Botia kubotai. NCBI lineage: Eukaryota > Metazoa > Chordata > Actinopteri > Cypriniformes > Botiidae > Botia > Botia kubotai. Next base: position 4,920 of record JAZGTI010008375.1, on the reverse strand, counting down.
AGCATCAAATTAGCACTTAACATTACAAATATCAGAGGAAGAAGAGAGCATGAGAATTATAAGAAAAAAAAGGAGGGGAAGTGTAAATTAATAGACTGACACCACCAATATTTCTATTACAGCTGTTAAACACAAACAAGAAAATATAAGACATAAAGACATCCTTCTAATATTATGTGGAACATCCAAACAATTGAAGTCATTAACCTTTAGGAAAATTAATTAAATAATGACCTTCACAGTATTAAGAATGAGACGTGCCATTTTCAGACTGAAGGAAATGAGCTTGTTTTCTGCGACCGTAAATGCCAGAATTGGATTACTGTGCTGATGTATGACATAGTGACAAACTCACACACACACCCACACGCACAACAATCCTGTATTCAAAGTTATTAAGAATTATGATGGCTTTAACAACAACTTTATTTAAAACAAATGCAGATGGGACATTTAACAAAGGTAAAGTCATTTTTTGATTAATTTAATATTCATCAAAGCTCATTAAACGTTAATAAGACAACATCGGAGGACTGATAGCCAGCAGCAAAAACATCTTCGTTACATATGTAAGATTAAGTCCATGAATTGTGGGACCGTTGACCTGGAATTTGATTATAGCAGATATAGCAGTTCAGTATTTACATTTTGATTGTACTAAACTCAATGTTGTTCTGTATGTGCATACATTTCTGTGAAGAGTAATCACAGCAATGTTCTTTGTGATTTGATCAATTCTAGACTTCCTCATGAATCGCAATGAGTGAATCGCTCAAAATTGATTTTTATCACCTTATCCAAAGCCATCTTGACAAAGTACAAACTCAGCGAACAAACGCTAACAAAAGAAATAGGAAAACACACACACACACACAGACAAAAACCAGCTGTCATGCAAAAACAATCACAACTTCAGTGCAATCTATTTATGACTGAATACGTATCCACTGGAAATGAAGCATTTTCTAAAATCTATTTAAATTTTACAATGCTTTTTCATGTAAGAATTTAAAAATAAAATAAACCTACATCAAAAACATCAAAAATTCACCAACCCGTAAGCCCTCTCTTCAACTTAGGCTTACATTACTCTTATAAATAACAGTATGTTTCATTGATGAATTGTAGCAGAGAGAGAGAGAGAGAGAGAGAGAGAGAAAACAATGGGTGAGTTATGAGTAGCCAAGTACACAAAAGTTACAAACATAATGCAATAAACATAATGACTTGTACTCTACTAATTGCCTAATGGTTCACAACAGGGCTAAGGCAGAAATACTCAAACAGAAAAGCAAAGATGCAGATAAAACATATCTTGCTGTAGAACAACACAGGTAATTAAACAGCAACTAAACACGTCAATATAAAACCATTTTGTGAAGACTGGAACAATGTGTAAGAGTCAGATCATCAAAAGTCAGCAATCTGAAAGAAAAATATGCAAATTATGCCAGGAGCCTATTTTTAAATGCTTTTAAAGAAATTAAAGTAAATGCCATTAACCGAGGAAGCAGCTGAGAGAGAAACAGAGAGAGAGAGAGAGAGAGAGAGAGATTGGGAAACAGCAATGCTCACACAGCACACGTAGACTAAGTGAGCAAAAACAAAAATAGATTATGTGTCAAATCTGGCCTTATCGCTCACGGTTCAAATCTCTTTTGGACATGGATGACTTAAGGGGCACTATGAGATGTTTTGATGTCTCAAAAGCCAAACTGATACTTATTTTTTGGAAACAAACACACACCCCATGACTCTGGGTGGTGTCAACTGCATTAGAAAGTCAAAGAGAATCTGGGCAATGGAGGCAAATTTGTGTTTAATTGAATATGCAGTTCCCTCATTTACTGACTACTGCTGTGGGGATGAAAATTATACATTCAAGGGGTTGCACTCACCATGTAGGCGACACGTGTAGTAGACCAAATACATGCACTGAATTGTTGCCATGACAGCACAAGCACACCAGTAGCACAAACCCAATGGCTTACTGTAATTCACATAAGTGAATTATCTGAGATTTCCCAAGTTCTCTACTCTACCTCTCTCTACCGCTCTCTGTATTTTCCTACCCCTCCAGATATGTGTGGGCAGTTTTTCTAAATCCCAGTTTTAATTTAATATTGTGTGGGTTCAGAATTCAACAAATCCATCTATTCAGTATAAAAGATGCGTGCGCACACACACACACACACACACACACACACACAAATAAATAATATACAGCAAACTGTAAAAGTTACAGGTATTTTACTCTTTACACAGTCTGGATGTGAGATGAGAGAGATGAACAGTGACTTATAGCTGCTTATGCAATACGAACGTCCCCCGGCATCTAAAGGTAAGACAGAGGGACATAAATAGAGAGAGAGAGATAAATAAAGAGAAGCATTATTCAATCCAGAGGTTATAAATTAGATTAATCAGCCTAAAGCCAGAGTGCTTTTACAAATCTGATAAAGAACCCAATTATTCCACCTCCCTCCACTTATTCAGTAACCCAGAGGTTTACCGCTCCAAAATTACCTTATGTGCAATGCAGTAAATAAATAAATAATATCTACACATCCTTGAAACAAGATACATTTATTTGAGAAGCAAAACTGTAAGATAATGAAACTTACATGTGTATTTATATTACCTAATTGACAAATGATTGTTATTTTAATTACTTTTATGAAAAAATAACCCTGCATAAACCTCACTAAATTTTATGAGATTTATATTTAAAAACTATTGTCTAATCAATTAAAAAATCAAGCCCTGCTTCCATAAATAAGTAAATTGTTTACATTTTAGAGATGCTTTGGTATTTCCATCTAGAAACACACACGCACACACACATATACGAGCATGATAAGCATTTGAAAACCCTTCAGACCTGAAACATCCATCTGTGTCATGCTAATGATAAATCACTAATCTATGCAAGTGTCGCTTGTCTCTAAGGCAGTGCAGGTACTCAATGACGCAACCATTCCAAATGTGCTAGTGCCACACAGCTTCCTCTTCAGCTGTGAGATATGTTAATGCAGGTGTTGTGTGCAGAATCGAATGTGTAAATGGGGCACGACAAAGATTAGCATGCCTCACGGTACAGTACAAGTAATCGTGTGTTACAGGCAGGACAAGCGTGCTCTGTGAGAGCAACAGCAATGTGACATCACAGTGCAGGACAAAAACACGCAACCAGAGTGGCTGCTTTGGGCTAAAGAAGTATGTGAGATGAATGCATTAACCAAGCTTTAACTGATCTTATGCATTATTAAAGAATTTATGAATGAAAAAAATGAATTTTAATAGTGCCAAGTTGTTTCAGCCTAGACTTCTGGCAAATATTCCGGAGTCACTTCCAAGAAATCATTTAGGTTAGGAAAACCTTTAATTCCATTGAACTTAATAGTGTAAAGTTTTTCACAACACATATTGTTCCAAATCAGCTTTCTGAAGAATAGTGCCTTACAAATCTCTAGTGAGCAAGCCAATGCCAGCAATGACAAACTGCATAACGGTTTAAGTAGTGATAATAATGATATTACGCTACCTCAGAGGGTGAGGTAGTGATACTGAGAGAAAATGGGCGATGTCCCCTGCCAATTTTCCAAACAAACATCATACTAGCACAGCTAATCTATAAGCTGCCACTGTTAACTAATCCTCACGTTCAGTTTTTTATTTATTGTAATGCTTTGCTTTCGTCTATCCCTTCCTGTTCCTCTCTCTACTGCTCTACAACTCTTTCATGTAATCCTGGCTGATGGGTTGCTAGGGTTGGTGGGTGGGTGGGTGGGTGTATCGGGGGGCTGTTGGCAGGACTGTTGGCAGGAGAGTGGGTGGTTACAGTCTGTCAGATCTGCATGTTCAATACAAAGGGGAAGGAGGGGGGAGCTGAAAGTCTAAAGCTCGAGATGTCTGATTGGTCCCCTTAAGCCATGTGAAATGCTGAGGTCATACTACATCTGAAGTAATAGAAAAATGTCTTTCATCTCAATATTCTCTAACCATATTCTGATGTACACACCGTATTTGTTTTAAAATATCTCTGCTTATTTAACATGGGAACAAGCAAAACTTCTTCCAAAATTAATTAACTAATAAGGTCGCCATTTTGAAAGCTGCCATTAAATGTAAACTTAAGTGTTGCCTGTGTCTTTAAGATACTAAAAGTGTTTCAATCATATGTCAAAGGAAGTGCCAAAGAGAAAGAGAAAGAGAGGAGAAGAGAGGCAAGCTGTGTCATATGAATACTAAACAGCAAACAGCAATGCTACCCTGGGAGTCTCGCCTGCCTTCCTGCTGCAATGACTTGGCAGCCTGGGAGAGATATGCGGTTTGTGAATGCATGCCTGTGTATTTATTTATTTTTTACCTATATGTTAAACATTTTATATACAAGGTCATGCTGGGATGGAGGCAGCTCACAACAGAGGGAAAAAATACACGATGCATACAAAAAATAAGCTAAAAACAGTAAACAAACATAACTGAACATTCAACATAACAGAAATATATAGTAACAAAATATTCATACAATTAAGATGGTCTAATCCGTGCATCTATAGGATAAATATGTAAGGGTTGTTAATACTGTTAGAAGAATCTGCAGGTGTTAAATGTAGAGTTTAGTGACTAAGCAAGGTTTGTGTACCCAGATGCCATGAGGAGTGATTGCAATCTGGTTTGCATATACTGAATGTTTTCTGTCAACTGTACACAAGAGTCAACACAGAACATGAACATGTAAATAGAGCTTCAGATGCTGTTGTAAAATGACTATAAACGTACATCTGACATGGCACATTCTGTGTTAATGCTGTTGTCTCTATGTTGCCTAGCAACCACAAAGTGTCAATTCAGATTATGGATTCTTTTATAATCTTGCTGTTGCTTCTATTTTAGGCTTCCCTTCATGTTAGCCCT
>JAZGTI010008374.1:0-20236 GCA_036877585.1 Botia kubotai | reverse complement strand
GAGAGGCTGTGGGGGTGTATCACAGTGAAAGAGACAGTGAGCATGCTCAGTCTTAAGAGAGAGGCTACTGAAGCACACATGTACCTTCCCTGTGAAGGATACACATTCCCACAAACTTCTCTTTTATAAGCGCTTGTGATAAGAAAGCAGGTTGTGATGATTTGACAAAACTGGCTTGAAGATTCACTTTTGGACCTTGAAGATAATTCCACACAGGATGCAGTAATGAAACGCTGATTCCTGGGTGAACTCCGACACCATGGCTCAGTTTTGCAGCTGCTTTGAGGAGAAGAAGTAAGTTAGAGTCTTTTGTTTGTAGGGAAACTTGTTAATTTAAACTTGCTCATTTGTTTGGGAGTGTCTGTTTTTAACATGACTTGTTGCATGTAGCATGATAAGGGTTTGGCAATGTGGGAACATTTATCTCTTGTTAAAATGCTGTATCGAGTATAAATGTAAGTGATATGTTTGCATTTTTTAATTGCACTATTAATTTTTCTTTTGCTATAAATAATATAATAATATATAAGATAATTATGGTTTGGCCAGACTGGTGTTTTTTAGTACAACATTTCTGTTGTGCTTCATCAGAAGTGCTTTAATAACTTAGATGAATGAGATGAATTAGGGTCTTTTTTAAACGCTCTTCTGTCTAATGGTCTCATGACAAGAGCTCTCTCATCAACACTGTTTGCTGTTCCAAATCCACTGAGAGAACATTTGTTTACCATTGGTGCTCCTCCAGATTCACACGTTTAGAAAAAAGACCGTTTTGTATATCATCTCTTCCACAGAATTTGTCATTTATTAAGTTGCTGATAGTGGATTCCCCCTCAAGCCCCTCAAGAGAAAAAGAATGTACAATAAGTTACTTGGGACTTTTCATAAACAGGCTTCTGTCTTCAGATATAAACGTAAAATGTTCCTTTGCTAAGAAACTAAGATCATGAAACTGCTTCGGCATTCCCAGTTGTGTGTTTCATCCAGCTTCATGCTTCACATTCTGAGCTGTCTTCATTTTTACACCATTTATGGCTCTTCGGCTGCTGTCAGACTGCTGCTGTGTTAGTATCTACACACTTCATCTGCTTCCACAAGGAACTTGAGTCATCTCATGAAATAAGAGTCCAGATGTTTCAGTTTTGACATTTGAGAACTTTTCCTTTTCTCATCATCTGAGTTTCTTGGTTCGTGTTGAAGAGGTTTGTTGTTTTCAACAGACTACTGCTGTCTTTCAAGACACCAAGAAGTCACCAAGAAGTCTCAAGTCATTGAGAGTCCATTGTGTTAGTGTGTAAGCCAGTGAACTGGTATGTGTAAAATATTGTGCTCATGTTGTTCCGCTGTGGTTTACTTGCAGATTCTTCTGTAATGAATTATATGGTATCAGATGACCAGAATGTCCTGTCCATAACTCTGCTAGTTCAGCCAGGGTTTATTATGAGTTTATGTTGTGGTTAAAGTTCAGAGCAACCACAAAATCACAGTGAGTTTCATAGTGTTTCCTGATTTATTATTTTCCTGCAAAATACTTTAGTTTGAAATCTTATCATTCATGCCAACAGGACTTTTATGTGGTAACATTGCCTTAAATATCTACTGAATGTAAAAAACATCTTTTTACGCATATTTTTGTGCTGCATAAATAACATGTGACTGTAATTACAGTGTTCGCTTGACTCATAAGTGTACATTTTTATTGCCCAAAATCTTCCCCATGCGAAGATCTACGCGTCACTTTTGCGTCCATTGAGGTCGAACTGAACACAACAAACTGTAAAAACAAATTGTATGTGTAGCTTCTTAATTTGGAAGCGGTACTTACAGAATCAGGCTGGCGTGAAAAGTTAGAATTGTTAAACTTGTTGACAGATTCAGTGAAACTAACTAGCAGAATTACCTGCTGTCTTATAATTAAACTAGCAGGTAAGAGAATCAGACCTCTGTCTACATGATCTCATGTATTGTGCACCATATAATGCACAGTAATGTAGAGTGTACACGCTGTTGGGTTATAATGGAGGGAATGAGATGGAGATGGTCATCACTTTTAGTTACGGTTGTCATGTGACTGAGTGGAAACTGTTTTACTGAACGGATTAGTGTAATAATTTCCTTCAGTTTTTCTTCCACCCAAAGAAAGCCTAGCATGAACCTACACATCACTGAACATTCAATACATAGAGCTCAACAAAAGCAGACATTTTCATTTTAAAAACGAGGCTGTGAGGGGACAAAGGCTTGACTGGATCACCCGTAAATTAAACGTTATTTACCAAATGTTTATTTTGTGGAACACGAGGAGAAATTGTGAAGAACAGTGAAAGTAAATGAGGACTCAAATTGTCTGTCCTTAACGTTCTGTGCGACATGTTCCACAAAAAAGAAAGAGAAACAGTTTTGGAACAAAAGAGTTTATCGTTCTCGAGTGAACTAAACTTCTCAAGGTCAAACTCACACAAGCGTGAACTTAACTACCTGAAGGTCAGTGTGTAGTTCACATGCTCAGAAGACAGCTGATGAGGGCGACATCTAGGACTGTTGACTTAGAAAATGGATTCTACTTTCATACCTTCGTTCTGTTCATTTTCTCTTCGTACTCACACTAAAGTCCATTGGAGGCTGACACTAATGTCTTTTGAGGCTGGGAGACGGTGTGACATGATGCTGTGCATCAGTTTAATAAAGCTGTTGTTGGTGTTGTTGATGTTGTTGCTGTTGGTCCTCACTGACACCTGAAGCTCAACTCTCATCTGCTGTTGTGTAAGACGAGTGCCTGGATGTTGAATGACCGTGAGGATTGCCAATAAGAGCTGAAGTTATCCTCAGAATACACAAAGCTTGATTCTGTAGCAGAGCTTTAATGGATGTCTGTTATCTAAAGTGACTTACAGCTTAAAACAGTTATATGTTTTATCAGTATGTGTTCTCAGAGACTCGAACCCATGACCTTCATGCTACAGGTACATGGGGGCTTTCTCTAGTACTCACATGTCACCCTTAAAGCATTCTTCATAACAAAAGCATGTTTTTTGTAACGTGCATGTAAATGTAAACTTGGTTATTAATATTTTTTTATTATGGCTCTAAAAACACAATGTTTGTGGCTAACACAGCTAGCATGCTTGCTAATGTCTTCTGCTGGAATGCATCTCAACTAACTCTCTCTCTCTCTCTGTCTTGCTTCTTCCTGTTGTCCATCTCTAAGTTAAGACATGAAGCGTCGGACGTCATCACAGATCTCTGGTGTTGGAGGCTGTTCAAGGTCAGTTTATACGTCCCTGTAGAGCAGCGAACAGCCACGAACGGTCTCTCTGTTATCAGAGTCAAACACGGGCTAATGATAACAAGAGGGTTTGTAGTCAGAAGAGGCGCTTGGTAAAGGGTTCACAGAGTTTCAAATTCAGCCTTTAAAGGGAGAGTTCACCGTTTGAAAATCACAATCTGTGTTCACTCACCCTCATGTCCAAACCAGTGGGATAGTAATGAAGCTGCGTTTCATCAAACACAGAAATCCTTGTCACAATGTCCAAGCTGCTTTCCCAATGATTCACACAGTTCAACTCCAATAAAGAACCGTAAAAACTTGTGTGAGAAACACACTGAAATTAAAGTTTTGTTATTAAATTTTTTTAATGAGATCAGAATTTTTATTTTTGGGTGGAACATTCCCTTTAGCTGCATAATACTTATTAAGTAAGGGTTTATTAATTATTAATTACTTATTAATTTAAGGGTTGTGTGTAATTAATATGTGCAATAAATAAATTGCAATAAATTAAATTGCAAAAAGAATGACCTGCATCATTGCTGGTCACGTTCTCAGACAAACAGAAAAATGTTTACAGTATTTGGGGAAATTGTTTTTTGTATTGCTTACAGTTAGGAGAGCAACTCTGAATACTTTACATACCGTACTTCAGCTTAAGTGCACTTGTCTGTTTATTTTGTAGCTAAATATTGAACCAGTGACAAAAACCCTTTTGATAATGTAACACAGGTAATGCTCTTAAAGAATTTTTATTATCTAAAGTAAGCAAAGCACCGTGTACAGCCATGTTTTTTATAGCTTGAACTACCGTATAAATACCATGGTATACAGTAATCATTCAGTCATTTTGTTTACTTGTGACCCCAAACTGTCAGTGAAGGAGAGGTGTGGACACGAGACCAGCTGTGTGAACAATCCCACAGTTTGTCACCCGGCACACAAATAAAGAGCGGCAGAAGATTTCTGGAAGTAAAACTAAATAAATAAGCATTTTGTATTTTCTCAAGCTAAATGGCAACCAAAAGAATTCTGGGTAAAAGCGAATTAAACTCTTAAAAGAATCTGTTTATCAAACACAAAGGCAAACATGCTCATTACTCCAGTTGTAGGAGATACCTAAATGTTTCTCCTCGGATCTAAATCGTGTCCCACTCAAATAACTTTCATAATCTTGCCTTTATTCCATAACTGGACAAACACAGGAAAATGATTACATGTGTATGATTTATTATGCCTCCATCTGTATAGCCTCTTCATCAAGGCTGTGTGTCTGTTCTTTAGCTTCTTTAGTTTGTTCTCTGTGTCTGCAGTTTCTCTTTGTCTCTACGCCAGCACTAGACGACAGACTCTCTTCACGTCCCCTGAGATGAACAGAGGAAATGAATGACTGTTATCTGATGACACAGTGTGGAGGTCATCCATGTGACGTCACTCCAGCCCTTCTATCTGTTAGAACAGATCTGTACGTCTCAAACCCATGTTAACCATTAATAATGTGTACGAAACTGCAGATTAAGTCTGAGAACAACTAGTGCTTGTGAGTAATGGTAAAGCTGGTTCCCTCTCATGAGTTAACTGGTATTTTCCGGTGTCATGTGATGTGTTTTAGCATGCAGTATCCAACAAACAGCGGTTCACTCACTTAAATGGCCTTGTTGTGTAAACAGAAACTAGATTTGAGTGGGTTGTTTCTGTTGCGATTGTCTGCCAGGTCAAAATCAGAAGTGTGTTTACTTGGCAGTAATATAACACATCCTGTCCGTCTAATGCAGTCCGCATGTTTTAATGCATTGTTTGCGTCTGTAGCACAGAACACAAGTTGTAGCTAGTTATGCACCAAAGTTTAAGAATAGTTTGTTTAATTCCCTAACTGTGAGTAATGATAATATAGTGATACATTCCCTAAGCACTCATAAAGAAAATGATTAATGTGTTTGCACAATGTCATATGAATGATATGTGCCTCAACTGAGCTGCATCTTTCTTAAGCAACAGTTGGCAGAGATGCTGAAGGTGGAATGAAAGCCAGATGGAATGTTTTGTCTTCTGGATGCTTGTTAACACGTTGTTCTCTTATGATAGTTTGCAGAAACAGGCAGAGATTATTGTTTACATTAAATATTTGTATAAATAATCAGTCAACCTAATTCCACAAACATTTGTGTTAGTCACGATTCTTTAATAGAAGTTAAAAAACATGCAACATTACATGTCTTTATAAAGTGTTTGCATGCTGGAATCATTAGTGCTTTGAGAAGCTGAGAGGTGTGCTTGTGTTAGTGATCACAGCTCGACTGTTGTGTGTTTTCAATGGTAAATGCTGATTTATAGTGCGGCTGACATCATGCAGTAATGATGCAACTGCATTTTACTTTCATACAACAGTCAGTATCAGATTTCAAAGTGGACCATCCCTGCCAGTGATGCAGGTTCAAATCCTGCTTGCAACCTGTGCTCATTCTAATTATCTTCCCAAAAATGTCCTTTCACTCTGTACTGAAAGGTTTCTGTCTAAAGAATGGTGGCAAAAGTGCTGTTGTCGTTTCTGAGTATTGAGTAAATTTGAGTATTGTCACATGTACTGTTGTTTACACAAAGATTAACACATGTGAGCGTTTGTCAGTGTGATACAAAGAGTATCGCAACACAACACACAGTCATGAGAACTCAGCAGAATTAGTTCAAGAAAAGGAATGTAGCAGGAACTGCAGTACTCTGAACCTGGTTCAGTTCTCCTCACAGGAAGTGGATGGTAGAGGACAGGAAGTGGAATGAGAGGGGGTGGAAGTGATAACAGGAGGGGCAGTCTGTTAATAGGCCCATGTACAACAACTTTAAACGGTACACATCTCTTGAAATCGAATTGCATTTTAAATTTATTCTTAGATGTGTGCCAGGAATAATTTAAATGTGTTGTAAAATTAGCTGATATTAAGTGAGAAGTGAGCTAGTCAAACATTCACATAACTTGTATTGCTTGAGGGATCCAACGGCTGTGGATGTAGAACTAGATTGCAAACCGCCTCCACTTCCTGTTTGGCCGCTGCTCTGGTCTGGAGCTGTGGCCGTCTGTCTGAGATACTGTTTGAGGTTTCCTCCTGGTGAGCTGGCAGAGTTTCTGTGGAGACTCTGATCCTGGATCAGGCTGTAGTCTCATGATCAGTGCAGTCGGGACAAACACTGAGACCTGGGATGATCTGGGATCTGTCTGGGGCGGATCTGCTGCTTCAAATACTGTGGATTCACTGGTGTGACTCATGAGTCAGCATCAGTTTATCTCCCGCTGTGTGTCTTTGGGTGTAACAAACTCTGGTGTGTGTGACGCGGGTGTAGACATGCTCCTGTACAAAACATGAAACAGGCCCGAACAAACTCCAGCTAATTGAGGATTATGTGTTTGATTCGACAGATGTGAAATAGGACATTTGTTTTTCTGCTTTGAGCCATATTTTGTCAAAACAAGCTTTGAGCATGTAAAGACTTTATTATTTTACAGTAAAGTGGGGGAGAATTCAGTAAATATCAAATAAATAAATGTCAAATAAATATCAAATAAATAAATGTACATTGAATTAATTTACTTGATTTTATTGCAACAGAACAGAACTTGTTTAAAGGAAACATGATGATGAGTACATGATGGCAGATTTGTTTTAGGTGAACTGTACCTTTAAAAGTGTAAGATATGAGCATTTTATTGAGTTAATGAGAATTCCATTTTGTCTCCTACAAAGCGTCATTTAATACCCAGCTGGAATCTCTTGTTTTCCAGAATGTCTTTTCCATAATAATTTATCCCACAAACCCTTTTTATTCCCACAGTGATTGTGACATCATGGCCTCAGGATCTCCAGATGTCACAGGCGCTAGTGAACCTTCAGAAGCAGCAGAAGAGTGTTCAGGTAACGTTCAAGTCACATCGTCACAATGTGAGATAGTGTGGAGATAGAAGATGCTAGTTCTCACTCACAGGAAGTGATGTAGCGCAGAGACAAAGCCAGCATTTGTCCTACACAAGTATATTTCCACTGTCCGACATCTGACCTTTTACTTGGGTTTAGTGTGGGAAGTAGGAAGTCCCAAACTGGAGTCAAATCCTGCCGTGCAGACACTGGGCCTACGCTGGGAAGTAGATTAGCCATTTCCTTGCAGAATAGAGCGCTCAGTGAGAGAAGCTAATCTCCTCATCGGATTGTGGCTCTTAAGTCCATTAGGTTCAAGAGCTGGTCAGTGGCTGTTGAAGGTGCCAGTGAGTTGATCTTGTACACATCCAGATTTATCACTGAATGTTTTTGAGCTGGTTGTAGTTGATCTGCATATGGATTCTAGAAGCCCCTTAAAGTACAGGGTCATAGCTGACTGACTATTCAGTTAAATCCTGTTTAATTTCTGTAGGGCTTTACAAAATTTTGCATTTTGCAAAACATCTTATTTATCTTTTAGGTTATACAATGTACTGCCCAAATATTTTAAGTTGATTTATTATAAGCTTTACTGAGCGGCGCTAGCATAAACAGTTTTATTGTACATCCCTGAATAGAAGCGCAGTGTAAACAAAGCCGAGTTCTCCCTCAGAGCACTGAGCAGTTAATGTGGCCACATTTAAACATACTGGGCCTCTGTTCTCAGAAGACAATATTTAGCGTCTCTTACTGTGTAATCAAATAACTGAGCAGTGAGTGGTTTAAGAGAGGCGACGGGATCTCATTCTGTGCGTGTTGTTTATTCCCTCAGACGGGCCGCAGCTGGAGACTGCAGGCTTCAGTACAGCTACATCATGTGACTTGACCCATGATGAGACTGATATAGACAGGATGTCAGGAAACAAGGGAACACCAACAGACAAAAGCTGAAGTCATAACCCAGTCCAGAAAGACTGTTTGTGGGGTCTGTCAGCGGCTCTGTTATTGTGTTGCTAATTGTAGAAGTGCATGAGATACCCCAGCTAACAGGGAACATTCTCTGAAAGTTCTCTCAACGTTATTAAAACCTGTTCCTGCAGTTATGTTAGCAGAGCATGTTTTAACATTAGATGCCATGAAAACAAGACTGCTCTTGTAGTCCAGTGAATTACAACACACCGTAACAACACACCAAGTTAAGAACATTTAACAGCTGATGTTTCTTCAGCTACAAAACTCAAGAGTTCGCTGGACAGTATTGCTGTGTGTGGCAGTATGTGCTGTGCTGATTCAGTTTTAAACCTCATTGGAACTATTAACAAACGAGCTTTTAAAACCGAAGTAACAGTTGATGAATTTTACAGCCATTTTCAGGAATACAATCAGAGCTTCACTGGCAGCTGAGATTACATTAGTGTTACTCAAGCACCCTGGAGGGAATATTAAAGGGTCTGTAATGAGGACAGAAGGTCATTAAATAGATGTTACATAAGCACTTTCTAAGGATGTGCGGAACAATTAGAGTGTTTTACAAACCCATTTCACAGCCAACAAGGTAAAGTTGTGCTCCATAACTTTTTTTGGTTAAAAATGAAGATCAGTTACTGAGCAAGTACATGAAAGATCGGTAATCAGAACGGTCTCCTTACCGTACCTCAATTCACAACAGTATGTTTATAATAATGATGTAGAATTTGAGCTGTCAGGTCTAATCTCCCAGTCAATGTCAGTTTGACTTCATTTGACTTCAATGGAAGTTTGATGATTAATTGAGCTGCTTGGCTTATATAAATGAAATTCTATGTGTTTTTTTTCTATGTGTTCAGGGAAAAAAAAGTCCAAATTCCAGACTTTCAAGAATTTTTTTGTAAAGAAAAAGAGGAAGGAAAGTCCGACTTCATTGGATGAGAGCGTTTTGAAGGCCAGCCAATCGAGTGATGACATCAACACCACAGAACCGCCTGTAGTCCAGACTCTCAAAGATGAAGAACTGGGGTAAGGCAATAAAATAAACAAGAATATTAAAATGCTTTTCTGTGTCTCTGTTACAGTTCAGTTTTTTCTCACGTGCTTCGTGGTTTTGCGGTATGCAGATTTTGCACAAATTATTCACAATGACACATGAAATATCAAGTGACTTTAAACAGTTATGAGAGGCCACAAACATCTCGAATTCTCATCCAATCCTCGTTCCTGGAGGTCCTGCAGAGTTTAGCTCCAACACACCTGCTGGATGTTTCTGTCAGTCCCAAAGATCTTGATTAGCTGCTTCAGGTGTGATTCATTGGGGCTGGAGATATATTCTGCAGCTCTGTGGATCTCATTGGAACCTCTGGTCTAGTTATATTTACCTTATGCATGTGAAGATGCTTTTCTACAAAGCATTGTTTCAATACACTTATGTAGACAATTCCATTCCCTGGAATTCAAACCCATGACCGTGGCACACCAGAGCCATGCTCTTCCATTGATCTACCGGAACTGTGATTCCTAAGTTAAGAATTCTCAGACATTCCACTGAACAGGAAGAAACTGCAGATCCGTGTAAAGCACATATTTATACAAGCATACGGCTACTGTAACAGTCTGAACACTGATTTACTGTATTGATTGTCTGTGTAAATGAGAGGGGTGGTGTGTCTCACTGTGTAAGCAGCTCTGTGCTTGCAGGCTGGTATGAGAGAAGTCCAGTTAGTGTTTACTTGTGTCACTTCTGTACATTTACTGTACAAGAAGTACATGTTTGTCACGCTCAGAAATTGTTTTGACTACTTTTCATTTTTTTGAGTGCATATATAGATACTTTTGTAATAAAAATAACACTGTTATGACTGTTATGTCTTAATTTGAAGGTCCAAGATCAACATGGGAAATAAAGCCATGTCACATGACAGTGTCTTCGTCTCTGATTCGCTGTCGTCTGAGAATAACGAGGCTTTGAGGGCGTCGCAGGACAGCATTCATGGCAAAGTGAAATCTTTACAGGTATTTCAGAAAGTTTCCTGTGCTGTGATTTATTCTCTTGTCAAAGCTAATGGTTAACACATGCAATACACACGTTTGTGTTTGTTTTTGAACTGTGTAGCCTGTCCTCTTCCATTAACCTGATTTAAAATGAGCAGGTTTAAACCAGATGACACAGAGATTCACTGTTATGAATGAGACACCAGCCTGATCTAGACATGAAATTCATGAAGACAAATAGCCATATAAATACTGTAAACCAATCAGTGCTTCTCATATTTTGCCCAAAGTCCCACATGTTACATTTACTTCCATTGGCAAGTCAACACGTTGCCAAAAGCATTTATTTAGCAAAAGTAAAACTACACATTAAACTGATGGTGAACTTTATTGGCACTCAATATTTTACCACACAAAACACATTGTGGTCAGCAGAAATCATGTTTCTCTTCATTGCCAGATGAAGCCGTGTTGAATATAGTTTGGCTTGTTTTTTCTCTTATCCTGCATAGTTTTGCAGGATAATTGCATTGTAATCTTTGTATTTAGCATTGTTTGATCCCTGCTGTCTGTGTCCTGCTCTGAACACAGAAACACTGATTTACAGGCTGTAACAGAGATCATATTGTATCAATATTTGATGTTGTCACTGGAGATGCATCAGCTCAAGTTGTAGCACTGATATCATCAATGTCATCAATGAAAGTTATCCAGTCTGTTAATAAAGCACTCAGCATTTCAACCACTGCTGGAAACAAGCAGCAATCGGAGTACAGAATAATGTGTTTTTTAACCGAGACATGGCAGAAAGTACATTGCACATAAAGTTTGTTGTTTCTGAGGTTTTAATTTTTTTACTGGACTTATTTAGTATTTTTGTGCCACACAGATTGTTAAACCTGAATGACAAGGTTTTGAGTTTTAAAGTTACAGTATAATGTTTTTAGTACAGTGATTATTTTAAAAGATCAGGGAACATAGATTCTTCTTGATATGATTTAATTTACGCTGTTCATCATCTGTGTTAATGATGATGTAAAGCTCGCGTCTCTGTTCTCTGTGCAGCTGCAGCTGAAGCAGGCGATTCGTCTGGGTTCTCCTCCGTCACTCATCTGTGGAAGGAAAGCTGAGGATACAGGCGCATTCTCTGATGATGATGGGCTGCCCTGCAGCCCCCCGGAGTACTCCAGCCTCCACACGGTGCTGGCCACGCCCCCTCATACGGTACCCACTAATACAAATCTAAATTCAGATTAATTCATGCTTTATTGTTGCTTCATATCAAAGCAAAAGATACAAAATGCGCAAAACAACTAAATGTGCTGTTCAAACTATACATGTTTGACTGACATGACCTGGAAAATAAACTCGCTGAAAAACTTGTTAAAACTAAACCTCAGTTATCTGTATCTAAAATGCTTCAGAAGCACATCAGATGTTTAGCTGCTACACACAGTCAGAAACAGCAGGAGGTTAAGCGTGTTAAGCGTGTAGGATGACATCACAGCACGGCTGAACAGACAGGAAGTTCTCTAACTAGATTAGATATGGTGTCTGTACTCTCACTGTACCTCTTCTAAAATTTCTGATGGACACAGACCTGAGCTCTCACACAGAGACCAAAGCTCTTCATTAATCTGGAAAATGTAGTGTAGAGACAGTTGAATAGTTCAGCCATAAATTACAATTCTCTATTACTGATGAATATTGACTTTAAATGCTGAAGGTCTGTCCCTCACACAATGCTGTTGTATGGCTTTAGAAGGAATATATTGTACAGAGTTTAATGGACTGCTGTTGTCATCAGAATGATGCTTTTGTGTTAATTTTAAAGCTTGAAAGCTTTAGTGTCTGTTTATTGTAATTGTATGGAGAAAAGCAACCCGTACAATTCTTCAGATTTTCTCCTTTTGGTTCCACAAAGAAAGTGTTATGGTTTTGAAACAACATGAGTATGTATAAATAATAACAAACAAGGTTTGTGTGGAACATTTAAACAGGAAGTGATGTAATGTGCTCTTGTGTGGTGTCAGTCTGCAGATTTGATCCAGAGGGGCAGCTGTCTGAGCATGGAGGTGTCCGACAGTGAAGATGATCAGGTGACTGATGAATCTCTTCAGAAGTGAAAGTGTGTGTAACATTATCTGTTGAGAAGCACAGCAGTGAATGGAATCCCACATGAAATGACCTGCAGTAAATACAGCTGCCTTGTGCACATCCAGTAATCCAACTAAACAATATAACAGACACAAATCTTTTAGCAAGTTCACTTATCTAAAGGAGGCTAACTGTTTTATGAACACGTCCATAGTTACTGTAAACTACTTCACTAATTAAACTAACTTACTAAACTAAGTCCCCACGACACCAGCTGGTTAAAAGTAATTGCAAAATTGTTCATTTTAAAAGTTAATTTTACAAAAGGTCTAATGTTATTTGTTTGCAAATGCCTCTCAGTTTTACATTAAAGAATTCAATTCTTACATTTCTGGTTATTTAGATATTTATTTTGTTTTTAAGATATTCACCACGTGAATTTCTTTATCTGCTGTTGTTTTAGCCGTTGTGTGACAGAAAATATAAACAGGGTGTCTAAGGTTACAGCAGAAATGTGTGTTATCAATGATATTTACAGACTCTACAACTGAAATGTATTCAGAAGAATAATTTTCCCAGTGAACATCAGAACAGAATCAGACACACACATGAGAAAGTCAGTCTTGTGTGCAGTTCCCCATTTGAATTTCAAATTCAGATGTACTGGGTTCTCCCTGTTTGTGTACATGTGCTTATTGAAGGGCCACTTCTATGACTCTGTATACACACACACACCCTTATCTCGCGCAACCTCCCAAAACAGCTTCAAAACCATCTCCAGAAACCACTGAGAAACATGCGTCTTGTTGCCGGGGTTTAAAATAGACGTGTGTTTGTGATGCAATGCTCTGAGCTGAGCCTGAGGCTGCAGGGAGCTCAGAAACTGAGTTTTGCTGAGAAATTATTGATATTCCTTCTAAAGGGGTAATAATTTGCAACATTTCTTGCCAGTTACAGTATCAGATCTGCTGATGCACAGTACAATAATTGCCTGATCAGTAAATGCAGCTAGGAATAAAGGAATAATTCAGATATTCCAAACGAGGACAACACAACATCACATGTAACTAAATCAAATGAATGCATTACAAACTGCATGGTAAAAGCTGCATGTTTTTACACATGCAAATGAAAAGTGTCTTGTGTTATAAAGAGAGTTTAAGATGAAATGAAGCTGTTTTACTGTCGCTGGACATCTGTGCTGGTTTCCTGCTGCACAGAATTGCTTTCCACTAAACCTTCAATTGTAGGTTCAGTGGAAAGAAGTTCTTGATGTTGGATGACTTTTAGATCTGTTATTTAGACGATGTTTTCAGTCGGCAGCACTAAGGCTTCAAAGGATGAGGGTGTTTATACTGCGGTAATGATGATTGTGTCATTGTCAGCCGTAAGCTGTTTTTTCAGCCGCTGGGTCTTTGTTTTCTTTAGCTGTGGAAGGAAATGAAGACAATCATCATAACTGGTCATGATGAGTCAGTTGTGGTGAGCGGGGCTCTGAATCTGTTTGTTTAGCTCTACGGTATTCTGCTTTGGTTCACCGCGTGCATGAGTGACCTGAAAACTCAACTAACTTCACTAACATGATGTCAGTGTGGCGGTTAAGCGATGGGAGGAAATGATGCGTTGAATTCAACCATCTGTTTGAGATTGAAAGCCACATATTGAGGTTTTTGGAAGGACAGGATAATTTAACAGTATTATTATTTTATATTAAATACATTATTTGTAATAAATGACACAGTTCTGTGGAACCCATTTGACTTGATTGTGGAATGTTACGTTATAATTTAGACCTACTGAAATCTCTTTTCCTTGTGTTTCCTGATCATATAAAGATGTCTTATGAAAGTTCTTCAGGGCCCGGCACCCCTCAGGGGCCCGTCCCAGCAGACTTCAGCCTGCCAGCCAGCAGTGTCTCCTGCTTAGACAGCTCGGCTGCCCGGCACCGCATTGATGTCAAAACCAAAGCCTGTGCCAAGAGAAAGCCAGTCAGCGTAAGATCCCTCACATGAACCAGTTCATACTCTTTAATTATGTGTGGCGCCTCATCAGACCAAACTAAAGACGTGTGTTATG
The DNA here is from genome assembly GCA_036877585.1 of Botia kubotai. NCBI lineage: Eukaryota > Metazoa > Chordata > Actinopteri > Cypriniformes > Botiidae > Botia > Botia kubotai. The sequence continues at coordinate 5,926 of JAZGTI010008374.1, read as the reverse complement.
TTCTGACCTCGTTACAGTCCAGTGATTGACCGTTAGCATCTGTAATGTCATTGTAAATTACAGTTAAGGGCCACTGTGAAAGTACAGTTGGAGGGTGAAAACAGTTTATTTAAGACGGTTCAGCTGAAGTTTCTTTACGTTATGTTCAGAGGAAAATGTTGGAAATCAAGAGAAGAAACCTGAGAGAAAAACTGCAGCTCAGGGACACGGAGGACAAACTACTGATGGTTACAAGCATCGTGGAGGAGGAGAGTGAACGTATGTCTACCCAAACGTTTGGACATCTCTAATGTTTAACTTATACCTAACATATATCCTAGTATGAGTTTTGGACACGTATGATTGTACTGTTTACACTTATTTATAAGTACCGTAGTCATGCCATGTGTTTGATGATATGGAAGTCAATCTGTAGTGTGCTGTATATAATTGTATTAACAGCTTGACATTCATTTGCTCTAGATTTGCCTGGAGAGCAGACTCATGATTCAGCCCACGAGATGCTGCAGTTGAAGATGACCTCCAGTGCTTCTGAACACAAGGATGAGGACGTGCCTGACTCTGCAAGTCAAGAAACATTTCCAACATCCTCCATATCCGCTGGAGACTTCTGTGAAGAAGAGGAACCTGTTCCTGATGAAGATCACGTCCAAAAATCAGATGTCCTGGAGTCCCCTCAGGAGAGTCGAGTGACACTTGAGCTACAAACTGATGACTTCCTGTTGGAGACAGGAAGTGATGTCATTCCTGAGGGGCAGGGGTCACTGCTGGAGGAAGTGTTGAGTTCCCTGAAGAACCCTATTGTGTCAGGACTTGCAGTGGAGCATGAGAACATGGTTCTTCAGAGTGAGGTACAGCACCTTTAGAAACATTTTTAAAGGATGTCAACAATATCCGATGGGATATCCCATAATCCCTCTGCAACTTACCATCATAGATATGCCATCTGATTAATGTATTACACATATCAAAAACATTCATTCTTGTGCTGTTTTGTTTTAGGTAGCAGACATTAATAATGAGAGTGTAGATGTTCAGCTAGAAGAGCAAGCCACCAGAGATGTTCTTGGTTCCTCAGAGCATTTGGCGACCACACCTCTACCTGATTCATCTTCAGAATCAACGGCAGATTCAGAAGACATCACAGAACAGACCTTGGAGGAAGAGGAGACAATAGAGGTGCCAGAATCTGCTGGAGAAGAGTCTGCTGCTGCATGTCATGAAGATAATGTTGAGAGAGAAGCAGACCAGACTGAGAATGCCAAAGAAAAAGAAGAAAAGACAGAGATTAAAGAGATGTTGGAGAAGATCGAAATGTCCGAATCTTTTGCAGTCAATGTAAAAGAAGATGGTGGAGATCATATAAAAGAAGACATTGTTGAGGATGAAGCTGAACTGGAAGATGAAGGTGATACAGATGAGAAGATCAGTGATTTGATGGTGGTGGAACTAGGCAAACGAGAGGACGCTACTAATGTTGAAGAACCTCAAGAACCTGAAGGACAGACAGGTCCATCAGAACCAGAGAGAAATGAGTCTCCAGATGAGACTCCAGGTAACAAAAGAGAACCAACAGCAGTTAATATTGAGAACATTTTTGATCAGACGATGAGAGCCAATGTTTCAAACATAGAGATTTCGGATCAGAATGAAGCTTGTGGACTCCCAACAGAGAAGCCCATAGAGGTCATTTCCTCTTCAGAGTCTCACACTCTAAACTGCCCAATTCTGCATTCTCCATTTTCCAAAGCTTCAGTTGATCCTCTAGAGAAGGAGGAGGAACCTGGGCCCAACCAGCTACATGTATGTAGTGGGCCTCAGGAAGTATCTTCAGAAAAGCTTGAGGTAGTTTCTGAGCAGCAGGAAGTTCTTGAGGCATCTGTGGGGGAACAGATGACCACCAGTGAGGTTCGACCTCGGTTCACTATCGCCCCCGCGTGGCAGCGGTCATTCGCTTCTGGGGTTGCCAAAGAGCAGCCGCAGATCGTCTCACTGTTGCCTTCAAAGACTGAAGTAATCAGCACATCTACTGAATCTATCCGATCAGCTGAGCTCCTTACACCTGCCAAACCTGCTTCAACTCAGAGTTCACCAGCCCTGCCCATGACAGAAGAGATGTCCCACGATCAGGAAGAGACCATCCCACAGAACCCGTTTGGGGTGCGCTTGAGAAAGACTGCAGTACTGCACCGTTATGGTTTAGATGGAGAAGCGTCTTCGAGCCCCACACAGACAGAGTATTTAGAGGCTCCGGGCACCCCAAACATTGACCAGCATGGCAGGAAGCCCGTCTTGTCAAAGAGGCCTGATGTGCTTGTTGATACTGTGATATCTGCCAAGAAAATATCCGGTAATTCCTGACATTAAATGCTACGTGTAAAATAGAACTATTGTAACCTCACAATAAATTGATGCAAAGAGTTACATTTAACAGCTACTTACAAATATATTTGCAGTCCAAAACATATGGGGATATTGTTCAATATTAATAATATTAAATATAATTAATTATGTTGGATATTATATTAATTATTATATAATGATTAATTATGTTCTCTTCCACATGGCCTTGGTTAAAAGAAATTAAACTTTATATTTATAATTATTATAATGTTTATAATTATATATGTATATTATTTATAATTATAATGATGTACTAATCAATTATATAAGTTAAAAATGAAAGAAGACACACTGGAACACTTCGTCTCGATTTCTTGCTGTTTTTAAAGCTCCGGTGTGTGTAATACAGCTTCGTGTTATTTTCAGATGCAGTGGGTAGAATATCTGTTGGTGACACAGAGTCTCCGAGCTGGATCTCTGTGGCCAGGCAGAAGCAGAGGAACTTCCTTGAGAACTCTCCAGAGGTTTCTCCAGAGAAACATCCACATAAGGTGTGTGTGAACAAACCTCATGTCAGATCCTGCCCAGTTCTCATAAGTGTTTTAAAACCTGCATCTCAGTGTGTCATAGTCTCAGTATCCTAATTACACTTTTACATGTACACACACAAAAATAATATGTGCATGTTACAGCAGGTAAAGCAGTTTTACACTATGAAAGTATTACAAAGAAATTGTTAGAGCTGCAACATTTGGATACATGACTTGCATGTTTTTGATGTGAAGACAGGCAGCTTTATTTTGGCCAGAATCTAGCACAGCATTGCATGTATGCCTGCACAGATTTCAGAATGCATGGACGTTTTTTGTTCTGTCAAATATTCATTTTTTTCTCACATTTTTAAAAGATCCTCTTGTTGTCCTCTTGTTGTCAGGAGGATCTTAAAACACCAGGTTCACTGCCCAGCTCATCAAATTCACTCACCCAAGATCAACTTGCCCAGCCGTGTCCAACTATAAAAGGTAATAATCTCTCCATTAGTATCCCACACACACTGTTCTGACCTCACACAGTCTCACATTTATGGATTCAGATTTGTGTTGTTGGGTTAGAAGAGTTCACTGACCTGCAGAGTCACAAAATACGTTTTTAATCTCCTAATAGCATGAGGGTAAGGTCTGTGCGATTAGGGCACTGTGAAATTAAATCAACAAAGGGCCGCCCCCTAGTGGATATTTAATAAAACTGTCTAAGTCATCTATCTAGTTCATTAAATCAAAATTCATTCAACACATAAAAGCTACAGTTAGAGATGAATATTTGAGGATTAAACACACATTATTTTTGAATGAACAGTGTTCTGCTCACTTGAGTTATCCAACACGTCTATGGTGGAGAAAGAAGGTTTGAGAACCAGTATTCCATCCACTGCTCCACTAGCCCAGGAGGAACCTCCCTGGATGGCCTTAGCCAAGAAGAAGGCGAAAGCATGGAGTGAAATGCCTCAGATTGTTCAGTGAGAGCCGGCTGACATACAGACCGCTGCAAACACAATGTCACCTCTGTGGCTTTCTCCACATACACAACATATGTGAGCCTTAAAACGTATACAGACTTGTTTTTGCTTATAAAGAACTTCCCCTGTGTAAATGAAGTTCTGACGTCATAGAGGAAGTGTAAGTGGGCTTATGGGTAATGCAGTCTGCCTGTGTCATGATTTGGTTTACTATAAATCAAACAGTCAGCGGAATATTGTTATTATGCCATACAGATCTGATTCGGGTACAGTGGAAAAAAAGGAAAATCTTGTTTTGTTACCCAAAAAAAGCATTCCTTATGTTTAACCTGCGAAAATATAAACCGCCATGAGAGCTGTTTTTATTAGTAAATCCGTGGATACGTCACTGCTCACTACTAAGTAACTTTGGTATGTTATATTATAGCCTTTAATGACGACACAGTTATTATGATTGGAGCGGATGGTATCTTTGTATTTATTTATCTCACTCTTGTGTGTTTTATGTATTTCTGATTTATTTTTGTATTTACATGCAGTTTTGTGACTTGTACATAATGTGAAGTACAAAAAAAATAAATCAAGAAAAATAATAATAAAATGGAGCCATGTTTATTTGATTCATCAACAACGTCACGTTTTCTTTCTCTATACAGATCAAAACAGTGTAAAGCAGAATTTGAGTGTCATCTAATACCAGTGCATACAGTATTTCATTCATGTGCGACATCAAGAATATCCTTTAGACCCTGTTTTTATGCTTGAGCTATAAACGGCTAATAACATTTCATTGAGATAATCGTCTGTTCTTAATGTCTCATTGTTGTTTATGACAGTGTCTGTATTTGCTTTATAAACATCCGCCGGTTTCATCTGTTCAGCTGTTGCTCACTTTTTACACTGTGTGTGTTTCTGTGTTTTGCGTATTTGTTGACGTTCCAAGCTTCTATTTGAACACAATGTATCTACTTGCTGAGCTGTGTCCTCAATGCAAAGCAAAGTGAGAGTTACAAACATTATATAACATTACACACACACACATATACACAAAAATATGAGAATTGAAGCAGTTTGAGTCAGTATTAACAATTAAGAAATCCTGGAAAACTACTTATTATGTGTTTCATCCACTAACAGATGCTATATAATTTCAGCGTAATTGATGTCAACTATCATACAGAATATTCTCTGCAATATCTTACTGTCAGAATAAAACATGCTGAATGTGTATGTTTAAGCGTCAGGCAGAGCTGTGTTTGAATATCATCTCCTTCTAATACAGATTCTCAACCTACAGATAAAGTGTGATCGTTTTCTCTGACAGCTTTGGATGAAACAAACAAGTCTTGCAAACCACAACTTATTATGTGAAGTATTTTAATAACAGGGTTGAGTCCATCACTGCCTAAACTTGTTCGAACACATATTTTAAACGAATTATTTACTGTCCTAAAAATCCACCAGTTAACCTGGTGGTGATTAAACTCAGATCTCTGTGTGTCTGTGTTTTACTGGTTACTGCTGAAATCAAGGCAAATCCTTATATCCTGTACTGAGTGTGACGAAGTGACCAAGTGCACCAAGCAAAAGGCAAATTAAAAGCAGTAATAAAGTTCAAGTAAGGTGATCACATGAAAACAGGTGTGACTTGTCACGACACATTTGTTTAGGAGCGCAGCTGTGTATTAAGATCCTTCCTACAAAACAAAGATGGACGCTCTGAACACAAAGACATTATTTTGTTTGTATGTGAAACATCTCTATACTTCAGTAATAATTATATAAGTGGACAGGTGACCAGAACACGTTCTTTGTTCTGCGTGACTTGCAAATGATAAAAAAAACCTTTTGCCTTTAATTTGAATATTGTGGCAGCGCTCAATGAGAGAATAGCGCCATCTGCTGCCAACATATTACAACTACATGATTATACATTACATGTATCTCCATCTGTTCTCCAAGCTTTTCATTGAATGAGCTACACTGAATGAATGTAGTTTCACGTGTTTGGAGACCCCTTCATCTGTTACATCATTGTCTCCCTTCATTAACATCAGGATTTTAAAG
>JAZGTI010008373.1:0-13122 GCA_036877585.1 Botia kubotai | reverse complement strand
CTCCTCCTCTAGTGATTATCTTCTCTGCAGTCAGGCTGTTCTCGCGCGGGATGGGGTCGTGTTCGCTAGCCTCTGCTCGAGCACAACAGCACCCACGTGACAAAAGTAAATAAGGAAATCCATGCAGATGTGGAAGCAACACGGCCTGCCAGGAAATGACATCAGCCTCCTCCAATACACCCCAGCCATATCCCAATCTGCTGTCTCCTCTCTGCCTTCACATTTAAACAGGCACTGTGAGGCGATCTCTCTCTCTCCTTCACTTCATCCCCTGGGGGGGTGGGTGTGATTATGGAGGGATTTTGGGGGGTTTAGACGAGCATGTGATGTGCATTAGTGATGACAAGCACCTCTGGAAGACGGTAACGTAATCTCGCATGTAAAAGAGGACAGCGCGTCCGGCCTGCCATCGAAAATGTACGGAGGAGAAACCGACACGCTGGGTTTGAAATCGGACATGAAGAGTTTATCTTAAGTTCCTGTGCTAAACAACACCGTGTAAACTAGCCAGGACAGACTAAACCAGCACAATAAACCATCTTAACACCATTTTAGCCGGGCTGGGAGACCACCTAGACCAGAAGTTTAGCCCAGGATTACACACATTTAACATCTGGTCCAGGACTTGTAGTCGACGGCAATAATTATAATTCAAAATTCTCACGAGTTACTTTATTACCTGTAATTTGATTGAGATGTGGGGATGTTATAAAGTTGAAATTGTTTTTTTTCTTGTATTTCTACATCATTTTTTTAATGTAAAGAGCAAAAGAATACATGTCTGATGATCCTCTTTCAATAATCCAGGAAACTCACTGGTTCTCTGAACTCCCATGTGAATTTGTTGAATTTCTAACAAGTCACCTCCTTGCTTCAGTAAAACCTAAAGTACATGCTTTCACGAAAGTCAAGGACTTAATTTTATTTAAATTCCAATAATCTTTTAACCTACGCCTCCAAACTCCAGGCCCAGCTGTCAAAATCTCCAGTCGAAACTGCCTGCCAAGATATACTCAGAAGAAAGCAGCCACTAGCCAAAACTCTACACCACAAAAACAGAGAGAGAAAACTGTGTTAAAAGTTGCAGCATTTACGCTTGAGTTGTGGGTCCCAGCCAGCCAGTTTTTTCCCCTCTCAACTCAAACTTTAATGGCTCTTGAGAATATCCAGCATCTCAATCTGTCCTGTCAAGAGACATGGAGAGCGCTTTTATCTGCTCTCTGCTGCTCTCCACATCTGGAGGCTGTCCGTCAGTAAATCTCTCCTGCTACACGCTGGATGTACGTTTAAGCTGCTACACGCAACAGTCCTGGCTGACCTCTGCCACGCCCGCCGTCGTCTGATTGGATAGAAACACGGGCTGTCGGCGGCCCGAGATGAATTGCGTTGATTAGGAGGCATAAATAAAAAGCGTGAGATGATTATCGCTAATTTATTCATAAAAGTGACAGTTAGCGAAACGGAGCGGGGCGCGAGGTCACGCGTGGTGAATGTCCCGCTGTCTGTGCGCATTAGCGTGGAGATGAGAAGAGGAAATCTTGAGGTTGTTGAAGTCACGGCGAGGTTGTCTCCTAGAGGAACGCAGATGTGGACGGTGTTTAGATGTGCAGCGAGCATATATTAATTCTAAACGAGGTCACACAGTGAGGACAAAGACACAAACGTGGAGAAAAGATGTCGTCGATATCAGTGAGGCAGCCAAAGGTTAAAGAAAACTAAACTTAAACTAAACTAAACATTAACTAAAAATGTTAGAGACTCTCATACAGCCAGAATTACTACTGTTGACTTTTGACACGTGTGTTCTTTAATCTTTAAAATCAACAATTTACTAAAAAATATGTTGATAAACAAGTACAATTTATCCACAAGTTACAACTTTAACACCTGAAAACGAACTTTTAAAATAACCTGAGACACCTTACCACCATTTTGCTTTTTTGGAACCATTTGCATATTTTTCACCACATGCATATTTTTCATTTACTGTATCATGGATACAGGGACAGTATTGGGACACTGTACTCATTTGACACAATGATGTTTGCATACTTGTGAAAGGGAAGTATGTATATCTGGGTGCAGTCAGTTCATCGCTGACTCTGTCATCTGCAGAATCGAGTCTTTTGTTTATCAAGACCCTTTCTGACTGGAAATGTGTGCTACATCAGATCCTACAGCGAGCCGGTAGGAACGTGCCTCTGAGAGCTGTTTTGGGCCCAGGCTCTGGTTTCATTCCCTCGCTGGTGAATTGATATATCAGGCAGTTTCTATCCTGGGAGATCCTAATGGCAGGAGCTCTTGGAGTTGCGGTAACATTATATATCAAAAAAGGGGCAGAGGAGGAGAAACGCAGGAGCTTGGTTCTCAAAATGATGCTACAATAAATCCAACCGGCAACAAAGCGAGAGCTGTCATAAAACAAAGATACCAGCCAAAAAAAAACACATTTAAAAAAATTCCAAACGTTCAATGCAACAAGAGAAAGATCGTCTGAAATCTTCAAAAGAAGAACAGCAGGATGGACCTGTGCGCCACGCTGTCTGGAGGACGGTGCTTCTGACAGGGTAAACGAAGAGCAAATGTACAGATCGACTCCCCTCTCGAGCCGGGAGTTTAGCTGTATGAACTTCACAGAGTCAGAAGTGCCATTCAACGACTAAAAGCTCCCACCCCACCGAGCCCTCCGACCGGCTGGACTCTGAGGAAGAGATGCTGAGGTAATCGCTTCCGTATGGGCTCCCCGCGGAAGAGTGATGGGCTGACAGAAGGTATGTTAAATATCTCCCGCTCTGACTACAACATCGGGACCCTGACCCCTTTGAAAGGACCGGCTTAACCAGGGGCTCCGGAGGTCAGGAGCTGTAATATGTCAGTGGGGTTTAGACGGAAAACAATCGTGGTGTGTTTACATGAGGTAAAACTATTTTCAGATGAAGGGGGGAAATGTGGGACGGGATGGCATCCTTTTAGGGAGAATTTGGATCACAGTAACACGTAATTTGACAAGATTTACTTTAATGAAGGCGTCAGACGTTTTGTTCGTTTCTGTCTATCATCCATACAAATATTTTATAAGCTACTGGTGACCATTCATTGGACCATTTAAACAAAAATGAAAATTATTCATTCTTCAACCAACCTAGCAACATTCTTGGAACGTTGACTAACGTTCTCTGAATGGTCTCTTAAAGGTATCAAAAATGTTCTTGCAGCAATGTTAGTATAAAGTTTTTTACTGCTAAATATCATATATATCACAAACGTTATTCTGAAGTTGTTTGTGGCACGTTTTAAAAATTATACATCATTAAAAAATGCTTAAATTAAAAAACTTTTTTCAGCCAAGCAGTAACATCAAAACTGGGCGTTTTGAACATTCCTAGAACCTTCAAATATAACATTTTTAATGTTTTTGTTACTTATGGAATCGTTATGGCAACGTTCTTACAACTCTGTTAGCTGGGAATTTAGTTTAAATATTTAATGAAACACAAGAAAGTTTGAGGAATGTAGTGGTTGTTCACAAAATGGACATTATATGTAATGCACGAGTTGTATGAAACATTTATGCCATTTTTGCGAAATTGTTGAAGCTTTTTTTTTGCAACAAGCTGGAAAAAACAACCATTTCAGTTCTTTAAAACATCTCGTGTCATTTTCCACAGGAGGAAGAAAGTCATATGAGGTTAAGAACATCGTGACAAAAAAAATGCATTTTTGGGTGAACTCCCAAGAATAGAGACATCTCACCTGCGAGCACAACAGCATGACCAGTTCCACCACAGAGGTGCTTGACTTCATGCACACCAGACCTGAAAGAGCACAGAAAGAAAAACACACAAATCAGCCATAATCACAAACACACAGCACCAAAGTAAACCATTGCGTTTGTTTGAAAAAGGTCTCTTTTTGTTTGTTTCTGTATTTTTTTTGTTTGCCTGCAATGTGGCAAACATAATTACTGAAGGTTTGCGTCTGTGAGGTTCAGAGAAGTGCACGCCGGCCCATTCGGCATTCGGAAAACTGTGCGATGCAAACGTACATGAACGAACCCGTGGTAAACCATTATCATTAAATGTCACATAAACGCCAGGCTGACTGTGATGAGTTGTGATCTGAGCTGAAATCAAGCGTTTCTGGGGTTGTGACTCAGATGGCTAACGGCTCTCGGGGTCACACACAGTGTCTTGTGAGAGGTCAAAGGTCATCTACTGCATGCCAGCGTAAGGTCATAAACCAAGGTCACGGTCTCGCTCACATCCATCTGAAAACCTGCTAGCATACGAACTCCACTGATACAAACAGCATATATCCTCAGACGCAAGATTTCTGAGTTCAATATCCTTCTATTCTTTTCCTTGATAGTGCCTTGATTTTCCTTTTTGTCAAAAGCAGATGTCTTGTAATATAAAATACAGTTTTAAACAAAAGGGCTTGTTATTCATTGAATATAACAGAAGTACAGTTGAAAAACCTCTTTTCTAAACACGGTAATTGCAAATGACATGCGTAATCATTGCCAGACATATATGCAATGGACACACTGACTCTCTCTCCTGCACCTGCATTACCATAAAATACAACACACAGCTGATGTGCATCTCTTGTTTGCATGAGCCAGCAGAGTGAGAGAGACAGCACTAATGAGAGTAAGATGAGAGAGAGAGAGAGAGAGAGACAGAGAGAGAGAGAGACAGCACTAATGAGAGTAAGATGAGAGAGAGAGAGAGAGAGAGACAGAGAGAGAGACAGAGAGAGAGAGAGACAGCACTAATGAGAGTAATATGAGAGAGAGAGAGAGAGAGAGAGACAGAGAGAGTAGGACAGCACTAATGAGAGTGAGATGAGGGTGAGAAAGAAAAAGCGAGAGTGAAACAGCACTAATGAGAGTGAGATGAGAGAGAGTGAGACAGAGTGAGAGAGAGAGAGAGACAGAGCCCAGCATGAATGTGGTTTAATGAGCTCTGCTGATGACAGAATTGACAAACAAGGTAAAAATCTTTATCGAATTACAAAGCCCAATAATTAAATATGTACCCGTGCGTACACACACTGTCTGTGTTAAACTGGCCCTATAAGTTAAGCCTGGAATCCTGTTCACTTCTGTCTAAAAGCTCAGCTTGTCTAGTCACCCATATAAACATCACTGTGTGTGAGTGATTGCTCCTACCCCATTCAATCCTTAAAGTTATGGCCGCAATATTTCAGAGGCCAAGAGTTCAAGTCCCAACAATCTCTCTGTCTCATTTACGAGGTTGAGATGGGTCGTTCATACAGTGATACACTCGGCTCTGACCCCGTTTTGGTGGCACCCCACAGGGATCCCTCCTAAGTTCGCTGGTGGACTGACCTGCCTCACGCGGCTGGACAAACTAAATACATTCTATTTAAACAGTGAGTCGTCCAGCTTTCCGGTTAAGCCTGACTGAACTGAACGCAACATTGTTAGAAAACTGTAGCAATGCAGACTACAGCGGGCGGCCCTCACAAGGGGTCCAGTGTTCGGCCCGGGGACCTTACACTCGCACTCCAAGAGCCAAGAGGCTGTCCGAGGGCGAGCGGGGCATAATTGCCCCATGTGAACGAGTGTCTAGAGGGGGGCCGGGCAGGGGCTTGACCCCTGGTGCCGGACTGGGTGATGGATGAAGGGTAATTATGGGTAAATAGGGCGCCTCTGCACTGGTGAACAGTATATCAGCTGTGAGAGATTGAGGAAGAGAGGAAGGAAAGAGGTGAGAACACAGACATCTCGTCTTCTGGTCACAGCCTCAGGATGGGCTGATGGTGTTAACATACTGGACAAATCAATGACAGGTGAGGATTCATCTTTGAGGAAGTCACGGTAATGCGTCCCGGATTGTACTGGGGTTTGTCTGGGAGGATCGCCATGGCGATGCGCAAGCACAGCCAATGGCACCGGCTCAGTGTTTGGTTGGCGCGCAGGGTCCGGTTATTCCCTGCTGGTAGATGCCAGAACTACAGTAACAGCAAAACTAATAACAGAAATCATCTCTCTCTTAAGATGGCCATTCAAATGTGCCATTTAGTCAAAGATTGCATCGGCCAATCAGCCTATCAAAAAGTTTCGCTGCTCCAAAAAGAAGAACAAATGCAGACTTAATATTTTGTGCTATTTTAAGCTAATTACTCTAAAGACATTTAATCACTTTTTAAAACTTTCTCCTTAACTAATACAACCGTGAAATTAACACGCCTGTTTACTCACGCCTGTTTACTAGTCAACATAAACTGTGTAAAGGTTCCTAATGTAGAGAGGATAAAGTTAGACTATGTAAACAGGAAAGTGCCTGTTGAAATTCAAAGACCAGCAGTGTTCTGAATTTAAAACAATCATATTTAATACTTCTTTCCTGAAATGGCTTTGCGAGCACACATTTTCCACTGTGCTGAAATGTGAGGCTACATCAGGCTGTGATTTGCCCCTGAGACCGCAAGTTAAAACAGCCACAAACAGAGTGTGAAGTGTGAGTTCCTGTGCAAAGAGACACAGTTGTGCCATGTGAACCGCACGCGCGTGTGTGTGTGTGTGTGACCGCATCCAGCCAGAAAAGAGAAGTCAGTTCCAAAAATAGCAGTGTGTACTTCACACTTGAGGAAACACACACTAACTGAATATGAATGAGGGCATATTATACACATCAATACTATACAAAGCCATATCTTTACATAAACACACACACACAACACAATATAGACATCTATATTACATAATTATCTAATATACAACCCTACATACATATATTTAAACACAATTTGTTTTACCATATATATCATTTTGTTTATATTATACTTTATACACACACACGCACACACACATATGTGCATACAGACATGTATATATCTGTATATGTATAGATAGACAGATAGACAGACAGACAGAGAGAGAAAGCACATGTACCTTCAATGAGCAGCTCCTGGCCATGGCTGCCCAGCAGGGTACGAGACAGGAATGGAGCAAAGTCCACAAAGATCTCCCTCAGTAAAGGAGCGACCTTCTCCAGAGCCCGCTCCAGTTTCGTGGTGATGCTATGAAGAGGTCCGATTAAAACCAGATCATTTATATCTAACCAGCTGTCGACACACCAAACCAAAACCACATACTAGTACCCAGCTAGAGATAACAACAGAGCTTGAGTTATAGACTCTTACTACAAATAATGTTTCTCTATCCTTACAGAGTGAGTTAGTGGATCTGAAGGGGTTAGACTGACTTGTTGTCTGTCCTGACGGTGAGCGAACGGTTCTGATCTGTCATTCATGAACGTCAAACAAAGCTCGGACAAGAACCGTCCAGCAACGGACAGAACTAAGTGAAGACCGTAAAATAGGTTTGTACTTGAATTTTTAAAAAACCATAAACAAACCTCACAACAAACAGCTGATGAAGCGTTGTGTGTTGTGTGTTTTGCTGTTGTCTTAATATTTTAAGAGGTGCTAGCTTGTTAGAATTCGTGTTTGTTTGTTTCCAGCATGAAAAAAGCACACGTTTAATGAAGCTGTATTTATATGTCACAGTTAGCATGTACAGGTTTATGGTTTGTTGTTTAGTATTTTGGTTCATTGTAATTATAACACGGATTCAAATAAAGGTTTTCACAGAGCCTGTAACCACAACTACACATAAAAAAGTAGTTGTGGTACAACTGTATTTATAAGCCTACCAAAAATATCAAGGCACAATTTTGAGGCGTAAGTAGCACAACATTGCCGTGGCAACAGGATACCGTGCAAAACTACTGGGAACTCTGTTGCATAAGCACGCAAATTTGCTCGTCTTTGCTGCAAATCTCACATTAATTGGACTGCAAGGTTAAAACGCTGCATTTATTTTTGCGAGCTTTTATTGTGAATTATTTTATCCTACAGGCTGATGTGTGTCATAAAACTGCAAAATACAGGAGGAAAGAATCTCTAGTTTGGGTTAGACATCAGAGTTTTTGCATCCAGACAGTTTCATCATTGACTTTAGACTGCCGGTAAGTGCTGCCGGTTACCGCTGCCATGGCAACTGATTTGAGATTCCTGGCAGAGGAGCCACCAAGAGTGTGTGTGTGTATGTGTGTGTATGTGTGTGTGTGTGTGTGTGTGTGTGTGTATGTGTGTGTGTGAAGCGTAGAGGCCCCAGGAGAGCGCGAGAGAGAGCCAAACACACACACACACACTTTCTCCTGTGTAGTCAGACGGTGGCGTGTCTGTGGGATGTCTGTCAGAAAACATTAGACAGGGTGAAGAGACAGAGTCGAGGTCAGCGTGGTTTCCACACAGTCTTCCAAACACCTTCACTCGCCGATTTCTCTGTATTAGCGCTCGAGCGGTCGTTCTGACAGCTCACAAACACACACGACGGGCGGCGGACAAGCGATTTGTAAGGTGCGGGTGTCTTGTTTATCACAGCCACAACAGTAAAAAAAACAAGATCATTTCTTGTCGTTCCCAAACAAAGGAAAGACACAATGTGTGTCAACATGAAATAACCAGGACGAGTGCTGACCCCCTCTTGTGGTGAGTATTATACTGTAAAAACGTGCGTCGACATACTGGCAACAGAGAAAATATTCCCTAAAAATATTCATTAAAGCCACTAACCCCTCGAGGCCGAGAGACCTCTTTCAGCATCCCAGCTAACAGTGTACACATTAAAGCACTTTGACACACACATCCTGAGGCTGACCTCATGTTCTCCATGGTGTCCTCAGGCATGGGGCCCACGGTCTGCACCGCAGGCAGGTTCTTACTGGTGGCTCCATTCACAAAGCTGCTGGAGGACGAGGCAGATGATTCTGTGGCTCCTGTGAGGAGATGCGAGGGGAACTGAGGGTTAGAAACACACATCGCACCTCATGCTGCAAATACAAAAATATAGAACAAGATTCCCTTGTTTCCTTCTTAATGAAAGACTTTGATGTCAAAGTCAATGTTTATTTGTCACATACAGAATCATAGACGGTATGGCACGCAGTGAAATGCTTGTTACGACTGACCGTGCTTAGAGAAGATGTGCTATTAGATGTACTATTTACATACACACGCGTCCCTGTAACTCAGCTGGTAGAGCATTGTGCTTGCAACAGAAAGGTTGTGGGTTCACTTACATGTATACCTTGAATGCATTACAAGTTGCTTTCAATTGCAGCGTGTGCCAAACGCATGACTGTAAATGACAGCAAACAACGTAACCACAGCGTCAGCAGCTCTGAGACACAAATCATCTCCAGTACTCGTGTCATCAAGGTAAACGTGAAGCATCATTCACTTTCTATGAGAGTCTATGACAGAGACATTGCAGGACTACACTGTCGTTCCGTAAGCACACACAGCATGCTGAAGGGAACGTTCCTTACAGTCATTATTTGTTTAAAACGTTAAACAGACGTTCATATGCTTCTGAGTGATCGTTTCTCCCTATTTTGTATCCTGTTGCTGAAAGGTGACAGAAGCTGGTTGTTTAAAATATTCCTTCAAAGTTAAGGCATCAAACCCGGTTTTCCATCCCAAATAATGCAAAACACAAAAATGGATGATACTGATAATGGAGAATCATTCCCATAGTCAAACAGAGTCCAATACTGTCTACAATTCCTGCTTACAGATACACACACGCACACACACACACACACACACACAATGTCCTGACGAGGTCAAAATTGACTGGTATTACTATACTCATGGGGATGTTTGTCCCCATAACACAGCGAATACCAGAACCACACACACACACACACACACAAGTTGCTTTAACAGTTCCTGCCTTAAATGTCTCTTGAAATTCTCCGTGTACAGCCTGCAGGGGACGTCTGAGATTTAAGGTTTTGTTGTTGTTATTTGTGCATTACTGGGTCTCAGTGTGGGTATAAACTTCCTCGTGTGTATGTGGCAGTCTAACAGCCTTGAAATTTCCTACAGATTCTATCTAAATTTGAGTGCAGTCATCATAATGGTTCCCCCGCCATCTGGATCTATGACACTCACTAGAGAGCTACAAAAACGCAGCAATGTAACAATATATAGCGAGGGGCGCCCTCTAGTGGACAACACGTCATGTAACCAAACCTAACTTCCTGACCCCAAACTGGTTTCAGTTGTTTTTCGATTGAACGGAATCTACGCAACTCTGAAAATAGCCAAGCAGAAAATTCATTTCAGCGGTAATTCAGTTACGCACAACCACTGACATCTCATCAACCACACAGAGAGAGACTGTTACTGTTTTGTCTACAGTTAAAGGGATAGCGCACCCAAAAATTCTTCCATCGTTTACTCACTCTTATGTCAGTTCAAACCTGTATGACTTTTTTGCCTCTGAGGAACACAAGAAGATATTTTCAAAAACGTTGGTAACCAAAACCCTACGAATTCCATTGCATGGACACAAAACCACAGAGACATTCCTCAAAATACCTTCTTTTGTGTTCCACAGAATAAAAAACTCATACAGGTTTAAATTAACATGAGGGTGAGAAAAGGATGAACACATTTTCATTTTTGGGTGAATGACTCCTACCCCCACAAAAAACTGGAAAGCTAATCCTTATAGTTAGCATAGTTTTACATTTTAACACATTTGGCAGACGCTTTTATCCAAAGCGACTATACATTGTTTCTGAGTATATGCAACCCCTGGGATCAAACCCATGACCCTGGCGTTGTTAACGCCATGCCACAGGAAAGCTAGTTACTACAGCAAAAACCTTCTTAAAAGTTACTTTTAAATAACCTATTAATTATGGTGGAACAGGAAATATATAATGTAGAGAATTGTAAATATAGTATACAGGGATTTTCGGTGTATTTATAGACAGGTCAGAGAGATGCTTACCGGTTGTGTTAATCATGCTTTTGGGTGTAGTCGACGCAGCAGCGAATATGTTTGGGGTGCTACCAGAAGCCAGAGCACAACTGGAGCCCGAACTGCCAACCGTGTTCACCATTGGGGCTGACAGAGGCTTCTTGGCCTGCACCACCACACTCCTGTATGAGGGGAACGAGAGATTGTAGATAACTCTGAGTGATTTCATGTAGCTGGCAGGTTTTTCTCATAACCTGGCCAAAACAAGGTACTGAGATTAGCTGACATAAATAAAAACCTAACCAATCAGATAACAGTTCCCAGAGCACTTCCCGAAAGAGACGCCAAGCCAAAAATTCCACGCGAGTTATAGGAAAGAAACAAATCTAACAAAGCAAAATAAAACAGTTCACCAGCAACAGTAAATATGCGTGATTGTTTGTGAAATCAGTTAAGGCTGAGGAAAACTGACGCGGGGTTTTCCACAATCCAGTCAGGGGCTGGCAGAAAGTGACCGGACCAAACCGCCACGATGGCACAGGAAAGACCGGCACGCAAAACAAACAAAACAAACATCCTGTGCTCGTGTTACCCCGACCTCACCTCCACGTCTCACAGAGAAACAAACACGCAGTTAAAGCCCAAAGCGGTGACTTGTGGCTTTGAGTGTATGTTTCTGTTTCTCTGCTGTTTGTCCAGTGCTGTACCTCCACAAAATGTCAAACTTGGACCTCAGTTCATCAGGAGATATTTTCCAGGTGTACAGCCAACATTTGCTGTTTGCTACAGCAGATCCGTTTTGTGGGTTTATATTTAACTGAAAAAAGCTCACAGGAAACAGGCCTAAGTTATAATACCAGTATCAAGTCTGTCATCTACCAAGCTGACATTTCCCGCATGTTTCCATTAAGTAACAAAAACATTAAAAATGCCAATTTGAAAGTTCTAGGAATGTTCAAAATGTCTTGGTTTTTTTAGACGTTGCATTATTATTATTGCTAGGTTATAAAAACGTTATTCAAACCTTTTTTGAAGTCCGTAACTTTTTTGATACATATGTAACATTTAAAAAGTTCACCTAACGTTATTTCAAGAACGTTTTTTTAAAAACGTTGAGAATTTTGAGAGAACTTTTACAGACTGTTAGACAACGTTCTAAGAACGTTCCCTGTTAGCTGGGTAGCCTTTCCTGACACTCTTAACACTGACAAGCAGCAATCCGTTAAACGCTAATTCAAGAAATATTCTCTAAATATACCCACTAAACATATTAAATGATTCAGAAAAGAGGTTAAAATACTAATCAATCTGGCAGCAGGAGAAACTCTGATGGTTTTCTCGCTTATTTATAGTCAGAAAGTCACATGAGGTCCAGAGGCAACAGACTGATGAGCTGAATACAACACTGAGGCCAAGCAGAATCACGAGACGCCCTTAAACCCCTCAAATAACCTCCACATATATTCACAAACACAAAATCGAATCAAAGCCTGTAGTACACACAGCCCAGCTAACAGGGAACGTTCTCTGTACATTGGCTACTATTCTCTAAAAGTTCTCTCAAAGCTACCGAAAAGTTCTTGCTGTAACATAAGTAGAACATTTTTAACATGGTATATCATAATATCAAAAGAGATATTCTTAAGGATGGAATGATATTTTGTTTGTGTGTGTACAGTATATCATATATCTGCTTTTCTAAGCATGACTGCACATGACTAGAGTTAGAGATGTGCTGCTGCGCTGATGTAGCGCAGATCTGTTTACACTGTCACCTGCTAAGCTTCCTGACCGGCCTCGAACCCTCGAACCCCATCCAGCGCAACAGACGCTGCACAGAGAGGATAAAGACATTAGAGTTCTTGTCTGGCTTTAACACGGTGGCGTGACAGAGACGCTGCTCTGAGATCGCATGCGAAGAAACAAAAACACTGTGTGACACAGAGCATAACAGCTCCTTAAAGTCCGACATGTGCTCCACTGTCTCTGTGACTTATTCTCGTAATAATTAAGAGCAATTTTTGTTGGTATGTTTTTTAAATCACACTGAGCAAATAAATGTGTAAATGAAATGCAGAACAAACTTATAAATAATGAAGCAACGTAATAAAAAGGCAACGTCCTGTGTACTCAAGCAAGTGTTGCAAAATGAAAAATGTTGAAGTAAAACTGTTGTTCACTCCAAAAATAATATTCTGTCATTATTTATTCACACTCACACTGGTTCATAAAAAGAACATAAGACAACAAAAGCTTGCGAGTCATTTTAAGGCAGGGAAATATTTTTCAGAAACATTTTTTGTTATGCTGGT
>JAZGTI010008372.1:0-12834 GCA_036877585.1 Botia kubotai | reverse complement strand
TAGTCTGTGTATAGTTTATGTAGCTACACAACGCACACAACGATGTCAATCTCTCTGGAGGAACCGAGCAGCAGTACCAGCGGTCTCCACGCGGCTCAGTGGCGCTGCCAGCACCGACCGGAGCTCCGGAGCTCGGGTGTCTCTGGGTGGGGTTTGACAGCAGCGGGGCATTTCCACCGGTGTCGGGTTTCTCCAGCGCACTGACATTTAAATCTGCGGCAGTGGGAGCGTGTGATCGTGGGAGAAATCTGCTCTGCTCCGCTGGAGGATCTGCTTGTTGTCTTGCCTCCTTCCAGACAGCAACACTGTGTCTCTTGTTCCCGTTGCGTAACGCATGAGGAGAATACAGTGTACCGTCCGGCGGCGCGCGTTTATTTCAGCAACGCTTGAATGAAAGCCACGCGTTTTTGATGCATATTTTGTAATGCATCATATTTTGTAGTTGTGGTCTGTTCGTTTGTGCGTTTTATGCTGTGAATGACCTAGAGACACAATGTCGATGTAATATTTGGACCGTAAAATACACACGACGTCAGCAGTACTGCATTCACGCGAGCATCATCATCATCATTCAGTTCGTCTTTGAGTCGGTTCTCCGTGGGTAAGGTTGTCCGCACTCGGGTCGCATCATGTTCAGCTGGCTGGGGAGCGATGACAGGAGAAAGAAAGACCCGGAGGTCTTTCAGACGGTCAGTGAAGGACTCAAAAAGCTCTACAAAACCAAACTGCTTCCGCTGGAGGAGCATTACAAATTCCACGAGTTTCACTCACCTGCGCTGGAGGACGCAGACTTCGACAATAAGCCCATGGTTCTCCTGGTGGGACAGTATTCCACTGGCAAAACCAGCTTTATAAGGTAGACTGAGTATGAGGTTTGCTGTGGCCCTTTAAACAGGTGCTGATGTGTGAGTAGCACAAATTCAGTAGCACTTGATAATAAGTCATGCAAATGTGACAGAAAATATATGAATCAAAGTATTGCACGTTAAATAATAAACGCATTTGAACACATTTAATAATATGTTATGTTATGACATGTTATATGACATGTTAACTAATGCATATTAACTAATGTTAATAAATGCAGTCTTTTTGTAAGGCGTTACCAATAATATGTAATAATGTTTGCCGTTATTAATGAACGTTATTCTAATGTTGTACAGATGTTGGGTGGATGGAATATTAACAACTCTACATGAACACAAACACCTTAATTGTGGTTTTTGCAAAACATCTTGTATGAATGTTTTGCATTTGCTGTTTGAAAAACTGTCGAAATCACATGCGTGTCACATCCCATGCCAGTTTTGCGGGTTTCATGTCAAATTCCTCGCAATCCAAGAGGATTTGTTAAAGGTCAGAGGGTGAAATTACTGATTGGTATGGAGAGATCACATAACGCTCTTCACAAGAGTTTAAAGGCAACTTCACTGCTGTGTTTACAGAATACAAGTTTTGGTTATCAAAGGTTATCAAATGGAATCTTCATTTTATCTTACGTGGAGAAAATGAGCTTGTAAACACTGTGTAAAAACTGAACCTGCTGTGGGGTGACGCTTGTCCGCTGGGTGATTTAAATCTAGCGGGTCCATGAAAGCAACTAACTACTAAGGATCACCGGGCAACTAGACAACCGTCCCATGACTCCAGCGTTGCCATGGCAACTTGTCACTAATAGGTGTCAGGATGGAGAAAAGAGAAGCAAATGAAGACATACTGAGCATCCCGTCAAAAGTTGCAGTGCTGTCCGTCATTCAGGTTTATGTTGCTGCTCACAAGTGTAATGAATAGCTCAACATTCAATTGTTGTATAGAAGTGATAGTATCAGTTATTCGAATGTTTGTGTAGACATTGTTTTATTAGGCATGTGAGAGACCGACATTACAAGGTCAAGCAGTAAGTTAATATTTTGCAAATGTTCATAAGCCGCATTCCAAGAACGTGCATTTTTTTCTTCATCATTTTCCCAGAAAGTAGCTAACTTTCACCAATCCTGCACAGCAGTAATAAATATGGCTCCTTTTTTCTCTCTCTCTCTTTTGTCCTGTGCATTATTCATGAGGGACGTGAGAGCCGCAGTAGACAGAGTGTCTGTTCTGCTGACTGAACACATAACTATAAAGAACAAACTCGACTTTCTCTCTGGCTGTTTCCCAAATGTAAGAAAGCTCATGAAAACACATACTGTCAGGAGAAGGCTCCCGGGTAGCTGAACCTTTTCACCTCGGTCAAATAATCTGAAAGCTCTTTGCTTACACTCTTGTGTTACTGCTGTAAACCGCAGCTAATAAGTTCTCAGTTCATGTTAAGTGTCCTGTTGTTATTCAAGACTGTCATTTTGACCTGAACTGTATTCCAAACAGGCACACTGTGGTCACATGATCACAGCAGGGCCTGCTGATTGGCTGTATGTGTTCCGAGAAGAGTAAACATTGTCTTAAGACTCATTTTTCATCTGAGTGTGATATTCGCAGCTGTTAACATTGCTCCGTTTGTTTGAGCAACCCAACCAGCCCTGCACATCAACAGTGTTTGTGCTCAACATCTTAAGTGCTTCAATTCATTTTATACCATTTATTGTCCTAAAACTTTATTTTCCAGGTTTAAATTAGAGTTTTGAATCTAATTCAAACTGAGCTAGTCATAAATTAGGCATGATAATGTCCAAGAGAAGGTGTTGAATCCTTATTTATATATTTTTTCTATAGATATCTTCTGGAGCAGGACTTCCCCGGTATGCGGATTGGTCCAGAACCCACGACTGACTCCTTCATAGCAGTGATGCATGGAACCATGGAGGGACTCATACCAGGAAACGCTCTGGTGGTGGATCCCAAAAAACCCTTTCGCAAGCTCAACGCATTCGGGAATGCTTTCCTAAACAGGTCAAAAATAATAACTGTATATTTTATTTCAGGAATAACACTTTTGATATGTGATAACATTAAAAAAGTTCTACTAACGTTACTGCAATAACGTTTGATAACGTTGAGAGATCTTTCACACAGAACAGAGGGACAGTTCTGACAGCTGCGTTCACATGCTTCTGTCTGCAGGTGGTGCAGTATTCTGTACTGCAGTGTGTTCAGAGTTTGGCAGGCAGCACTGCCTGTTGTGCACATCAGCAGTTTAAGCAGAACTTCCTGAGAATGTTCTCGGTGCTTCTTGCGATATTAAACTCGCATGTTTGTCAGCGCATGCAATATTTCTCGCACTATTTTTGACAAAACGGCGGCAACAAGATGTTTGTGTCAGGAAATGCGCTGTTCCCACTGTCTTTGGTAGTGGCTGGTGGTAACTCTGTTCTGCTGTGGGTTTATGTCATTTGAAATGCTCAACACAACTGCCCTGGTTTGTGAATATATTTTTAGACATGCACGTCATTTATGAATCCACAAATAGCAGGAGAGCAGCTTCACAACAGCGCATGCAGTGTAAACTACTGAACAGAACTACAAATTATGACAGTGCTAGAAAAGATACAGGTAAACACTATTTCATTGAGCACAGTGGAAAAACATCATTTCCCAGAATGCTCTTTTCAATTTTTGTTGCTTTCAAACTTTAGATTTCAGGGCTGTTTTAAATTCAATTCAAATGTAAACTCATTAAGCCAAGAATTAAGTTTTGCTCAACCCTCGAACCAAAAAACAACATTTAGTGTAATTTCTATTGGCTTCTTAAAACTTCCAAACTGTATTCAGCTTAGATATTGTATTTACTGTACATACGGCCTGGTTACAGAGGTACAGTAAGCGTTACTGTAGACCTGTTTCATGTGCTCTTTACTGCTTTTAAATTTAAAGTTTTGTGTTTTGTGTGTGTTTTGGTCAATGGTCAATTTTTCCAACATTATATAATAAAACAAATGGAGTTTGTCTGGCCAGAGGCTCTTAGCGGTCTACTCCAAAACATGACACTCTTTTTCCAGACCTAATTCACACACTGTAAGCCATGAGAGTGTGTAAGCCAAACTGAAAACCCACTCAGTTGTGATGCATGTTTTATTTGAGCTAATTTGTCACAGGAGCTGTTGAAACCAGCATTATAATTTACCTCCCTATGTGAGATTATTGCCACTTTACAACGTTTAGAGAACTTTTGGCCAGTACATTATCAGAGAACGTAACTGGTTTCATTCCAGTGACTGTTCTGGGTGTTTGTGTGTGACTCTGGTTTGTTTGGGTCGCTCCTCAGGTTCGTGTGTGCTCAGCTGCCCAACCCGGTTCTGGAGAGTATCAGTGTGATTGACACGCCGGGAATCCTGAGCGGAGAGAAGCAGCGAATCAGCAGAGGTAACAGCCACAGAAACATGCATAAACATTCAGAGAACCTATTGAGCGGACAAGATGCATTTAGCCCCGCCCTTAATGTGGGCGTCGCCTGGGCGTCCCTGGGCGTGTCTTTCTATTGTTCTTTTTTGGGGAACACCTCAGATATAATTCACTTTGCTGTTTGTTGCAAAAATGACTCTTTAGCTTTAAATTCATTGACGTGACTGTTCTGATTTGGCCTTTTGTTAGGTTGTGGAGTCACTGATAAAACAGGATTTGAGTTGTCTTATAACTTTATTTTAATTACAAAATGGTTGCCGGCCCTTGAATACGCCTCAGGAAAAACAGGCAGTACGAACACCTTGAAAGTAACCTTGATTTTAGTTATGCAAATAAAACCACATTAGCACGTTTGAACAGCTGCGTTTGTTCGTCAGATGCGAGTTAACACACACTTCAGTTTTGAGGCAGTCAGTCATTCAGGTCACACTGAAAGTTTTCACTGTACTGCAGCATGCCGACATTTCCATGAGCTCAAATTTCACATCTGAATGAAAGTTCATGTTTCCTGTGACATCAGGTGAAGATTTGCCAGAGTCTTCTAAAGACTCGATTCCTTTGCTGAAAATAAGAGTGTTTATTACTAAAAATTCATGTTTTTCTCATGAAAAGTGAGTTGTGTAACTGATGTTTTAATCTGTTTTTAATTGTGTTGAAAATCTCTGTGTGAGGCATTTTTTGTCAGTTAAGTTTATGCAAAAGGCTTCAAACATCTGCAAACATTAAGAAAATAAGGACAAGCAAACAAGACATTTTTAAGAGTTTAAAGTGATGTAGTGCTGAAGCCCCGCCCACCACACTTATCCTCACAGCCTGGACTGAAATGACCCCGGGATTATAAACACTCAAGATTTCAGAACGTTAAACAAATGTTTGATAGCTCCCGCCGGCACTAAAAGTAGCAATTTGAGGTTCAAAGAGTTTTAGAGTTTTAATCTGATAGTAAAATTGGCTCTTATCTGACAATGGAGTCTCTGTATGCTAACAAATAATGTTTGTGCACTAAACAGAATTAATTATGAAGTATTTAGAACATTGTATTGTGGGATAGTACATTGTAGGAAGTACCTTATGGCCTAATAAGGTCATTTGTCCCTTCTGCTTCTCCACTCTCGCAAGTCCACGAATCACAGATACTGTACAGAATATTGATGTATTTTACAATCTCTCACCCAGGCTATGACTTCGCTGCTGTTTTGGAGTGGTTCGCCGAGCGCGTGGATCGCATCATCCTGCTGTTCGACGCCCACAAGCTGGACATCTCGGACGAATTCTCTGAGGTCATCAAGGCCCTCAAAAACCACGAGGACAAGATCCGTGTGGTGCTCAACAAGGCCGACCAGATCGAGACCCAGCAGCTGATGCGTGTCTATGGAGCACTCATGTGGTCGCTGGGAAAGATCGTCAACACGCCCGAGGTGATACGCGTCTATATCGGATCATTCTGGTCGCATCCGTTGCTGATTCCAGACAATCGGAAGCTGTTCGAGGCGGAAGAGCAGGATCTGTTCAAGGATATTCAGTCGCTGCCTCGGAACGCTGCCCTCCGCAAACTCAACGATCTCATCAAGAGAGCGCGGCTGGCTAAGGTAAAATACTTTTTACCTCAAAAGTTGCTATTATAGGACTGTTAGTATTTTATGGAATTTTGCCAGGACAAACATGCAGAATTAAGACCCGAGTGCACCAGCAGAGAGGGGTGATATTTACTGAAAAATGTCAATTTTTGTCAGATTTTCAGATTTACTATTCCTTACCAAGTCCCAAAGCCTGCGCTTTTTTTAAATCTCAGAACAAAACCACATCTGACAGCAACATACAATCCAAATTCTCAGGAAGTTTGGCTTGCAAATTTGGTTCACAGAAAAACAAGTTTCAGCACTTCTGTGTTTTTATGTTGAAAGAAGATTAACAGTTCCATCTTGTTTTTGATATTTCAGTGACATTCTGCTGATGTGTTTAACGTGGTTCAGTGTATACCTCCGTGTAGCAGTAAGATTGCTGATCTGTTGTGTTGTTTGAGTCTGTCTGTCTGATCTGTTTACAGGCCTCAGTCACGAGGCCATTTTCCTGCACAGGCCCGCAGTGTGTCTGCTGCATGATACATTTGTGATGTAAAGTGAACCGAGAGTCATCGATTTTCCTCTCCATCAGACACATATTTGACTCTGCAATGCAGTCATTTTAGTGCAAGCCTGTAATCACTTAGCTGTTGTATAATTATAACGGAACACACTGACGCAAAAGTGCTGTGATGCAACAGTACAGTCACGGTATAACCATGCAAAACATCAACAGCAAATTGTTTCACAAAATGAGGTTTAAATCATAAAACAGTAGATACACTGTTGGAACTGGAGATAACCCAGCTAACAGGGAACATTCTCAGAATGTTAACCAACGTTCTCTAAAAGTTCTCCCACAGTTCTCAGTTATTAAAAACAGTACTGTTAGATTGAATCGGTGAATCAGCTGATGTTCTGCTCTGTAAACTCTCACAGGTTCACGCGTACATCATTAGTTCTCTGAAGAAAGACATGCCAACAGTCTTTGGGAAGGAGAACAAAAAGAAGGAACTGATTAACAGTTTGGGCGAGATCTACAGCCGCATTGAGAAGGAGCACCAGATCTCCCCTGGAGACTTTCCCAACCTCAAGAAAATGCAGGTGAGCTCCATTGAACACACAAAACACCTTATTGAAACTTCTGAGAACATGCCCATTTAAAAGCTCTGATTGGCTGAAATATCAACAAATGTGGACGGAGTCTTTTGTTACACCAGACAAGTAAAATTTGTGTTCCGCTCCATAGGAGCAACTGCAGGCACATGATCTAAACAAGTTCCAGCCTCTGAAAATGAAGCTGCTGGACACTGTGGATGACATGCTGGCCCACGACATCGCCCAGCTGATGGTGCTGGTGCGCCAAGAGGAAACGCAGAGGCCCAACCAGGTGGTGAAGGGTGGGGCCTTCGAGGGCACCATGAACGGGCCGTTCGGTCACGGGTACGGCGAGGGAGCGGGCGAGGGCATCGATGAGGCTGAGTGGGTGGTGGCGCGGGACAAACCCATGTACGATGAAATCTTCTACACCCTCTCGCCCGTCAATGGAAAAGTGACCGGTGCCAATGCCAAGAAGGAGATGGTGAAGTCCAAGCTTCCCAACACGGTTCTGGGAAAGATCTGGAAGCTGGCTGACATTGATAAAGATGGAATGCTGGATGACGAGGAGTTCGCCTTGGCCAACCATCTCATCAAGGTCAAACTAGAAGGTCACGAACTTCCCAGTGAACTTCCAGGTCATCTCCTTCCACCTTCCAAGAGAAAAATTCCAGAGTAAGACGTAGCAAGACGGAAATAAAGATGGATTAGGAGAAAACAGATTGCAGTTCATTTCTGCAGAACGGAAGATGGCTGGACAGTTATAATCATCACACAAGAACAGCAGTGATTTCCTCTGCCAGAGGTAATTGTGCTTTAGTAAGACTGGATTTGAAAATCCGCCAACGCTTTTGACCCGTGTATCGTTTTCTCGTATGACGAACAAATTCTGATGTCTGCGGTTTTTGAAGTTCACTAAAGAAATAGTTGATCACAAAACACTCATGCAAAAAAATGAATGTGAGTGTTGTTCTAAACCCAGAAAAGAGTTCTAAAGTTTTTCTTTAAGAACAATATAAGTATGTTAACAACAGCAGCTCATGCTGAGAACGTGTCTTCACGTCGAGTCTTTGTATCAGCAGTTATTCTGAGAGCAAAACTGGTCAGATGTAACGAGACTCTCAATTCCTTTAACTGGTGTAACTGTGTTTCTCTTCTTGTGAAGGCGACATCTTAACAAATGTGAGTCCTTTTCTAGCCTGACGGGAGACTGTTAAACTGTATAGACGTCAGAAGACTCTGTGTTTAGATGGACCTGTAGAACTAGTATCCTGTTTGTCTAGTAGTCTTCGTATATGCCTAACTTATGTAAACTAACTTGGGTTACAGAGCACGTATAGTCTGATTTCCAAAGATGGACAAAAGAGACGCTGCGATTCAGCGACTACAATTGATTCAAATATTCATTCGAAGGAGCGTCTCTGTGCTCTTGTGCTGTGCAATATGATTGGAAGGGAAGCAGTTCACCATCTAAATATGCATTTAGTCATTATTCTTTTTCCCTCATAGTAATCCTATGAGCATTTAATAAAACCCTTTATTTCTCTCTACCCTTTAACAAGCAGTTATCTAGCTGTCACATTTTATAATGCAGATATAAGATCTAGAGGTAAACTGATGGGGTTTGTGCTTACTGTAAATTGCTTACTGTATAAAGGGATAGTTCACCTAAAAATGAACATTCTTGTTTACTTACCTGCATGTTGCTCTGTAATGAAACTGTATTCATTATATTTTTCTTGTTGACTGCAAAAATGTTGTAAAAATGCGGTTTTTCCTACAATAAAAGGTAAAAAAAAAAAAACACACCACAAGAAAATCAAACAGGTAAGAACATCACGGGGTATTTTAACAAATTTGTGTGTGTGAACTTATCCATTAAATCTGCTTTTAGGGAAAGCAGTCAATCGTCATTTTAAACAGAGATAAAATTGAAATGACATCTAACCACCTTAAACTAACGGAGATTGTAATGATCATTAGCAGGTTAATTCAACCAATAAGCTGCTTCTGTGCCCTTGGACACGCCCACCTTAATCAGCTGTTTAATGTGACACTGCACAGAGATGCACAAAACACACTCTTATTCTACGATGTCATGAAACGCTGATTAAAATAGACACTGACATTCTTTAAAGACTTCCATTGATGCTTCAGTTGCAGTTTGAGGTCTGAAAAAAATTCCAGCTTTACTAATAAATCGCACAAGATGTTTCTTCTGTTTGTCATAATGCAGCGTGTGCTTTTGTGTGTTTGACTAAGTGTGTACAAGTACATGTAAATGGGTGCAATATGGTTTGTGAATGTATTGTGAAGTAGTTTGTTTGTGTGTTTATGTGACGCACAGATGCTCATTGTGTGTTCAGAGGACATTATTCAACGAAATAAAAATCTAACTCTAAGGCCCGTGTGTTTTGTGCTTTGTTTCAGATGTGTTATATGGTGATCTGAGAGAGATGTTTGTGTCGTGTGCTGTCTGTGTCTCTTCATTTGAAAATAAAAACATTCTTTTGACGTTCATTTTGTATGAATGAGAATCAAATCAGAAAATGTTGCCTTTTGACCGTAAAACAATGCGGCTTAAAGACAAATATTGATTAAACTGCAACGGATACACAATGCAATCATAACAGTTTTACAATTATTACAATAAATGCAGGATACACAAAACCATTCCAAAAGCAATTGCACAGACTTGAACTTTATAAGCCAATCAGATTGATTAGATCATAAGCACAAGAAGTTTGACAGAGTTGTGTCTGGTTTAAGATCAGGATATTGAAGAGGATAGTCAGTCATTTCTGTGTTTAACACACAGTAACAATAATATCTTTCAGGGGTTAAAACAGAATGTAGCCATAAAAGTCTAAACAGATTACAGATAAAATAAAGATGAGAAAATATTGCTCTCACTTCTGTTCACAATTACTTTTATGAAATTGGTGCTGATGATGATTGGCATCCAAAGAACATATTTTGCAGAGTCGAATTAACATTTTAATGTGTTTTACACTGAAGATATATATATATATATATATAAAGCAGGAGAACACAAACTTCAACATGTTTACAACCAGAATTCTACGTTTGATTTCCAACAATCGTGTTGGGAAAGGGTAATGCGGGGTTTTACCGTTAGTATTTGTCTCCCCCTAACGGCGGGACAATGAGTAGCGCACCTAATGCTTTGATGACGATGCGAAAATCAACATACGACACATTCTGTTGTTTGCATTTAAAATTGTATTGTTAATAATGGCCATAATAAATGGCCAGTTTGTGCATCATTCCACAGCACACAACACAATCACTTCACTGCATATGCAAGCTAGATTTGTACATGCAGTTTGACATTGTGACATCGGAATGACTGCGTGTATCATTCTCTTATTCGAGCGTTTAGGAGCACAAACAGCATGCAGTGGAAATCTGTGAGTGGGCGAGGAACTGAGAGCACCTCCGCGTGTAAATAATACACACAGGCTCAGTGTTCTGTCTTTATTAGTCAAATATACAACCCATCCCACTCGTGTCTCAATACAACAGCCCATTCACATGCATCACCACCCTCACTTCACTCATCTCCAGTTTGTTTTGATGCTTCTCTACACACTTCCTGTTGTGGTGATGACTTGCCTGCGGGGAAGCTTTCTGCTCTGTTTCTGTGAAGGATTGTTTTTGCCCAGCAGGCAAAAGTTGTAAATCAAAATACTTAACATACATGTCCTCGATAAGCTGTATGCTTTACATGCTAAATTTTAATGCTGTTTGTTAGTATTAAAGAATTAAATAGACCAAATCTATATCTCATATCTGACATGTCAGATGTTCATACATTTGATTCAATATCAACAGATGAAGTTATGAAGTTGTGCCTCAGTGCCTGGAACCGTTTTGCTCATCACCACGTCTGAAAGATTGACTGAGTGTTTAAAACCGAGATGTCTTTAACTTTCTGTACGATCGCAACACTGCTGGTAAAACGTTCCCTTTCCAAAAAATGAAGAATTTTAACTAGAAAGTTTTACATGCGCCCGCACTAGCATGTAGGCGTGAGAGACTGACCTTTGACCTTTGAGCGAGTACAGGCGGAGAGCAGAATGAATATGATCGCAAACATTCCACATCTATGAGCAAACGAGTTAAACACAAGATTTTTCCTTCGGCATATTTATGGCTAGACTTGTTTAATAAATCCAGAGAGGTGTGAGTGTGTGAGAGTTAAATCAGGAAAAATATCAAAAGTAGATGAACGGACAGAGTTTTGATCCGTTTCTGGAGCGCTCTGGGAAATTTTAAATCTCCAGGATCGATCCAATCAAAGCCAATGGTTTAGAAATGATTTGATGAATATTCTATAAACTTTAATATGCATTCAGATCTTTTGAATTTTCTACATTTACATCTAAAGAGTTGAATTGTGTCGATGGTCATTAAAATCCATATTTAAAAACCATGTTTCTCTCTTGTTTCTGTCAGGGTTTGTTTACATTGTTTGAAGTCTCATGTGTTTTTTTTTCAAACTCACGAGCTGTCTCAGCTGTGTGCTGATCTGTGTGTTTGCGCCACCCTCAATTGTGCTTTTGTAAATATTTAAAAATAAAGAATGACTTCTGAACTATTTCTTAACAGTCTGCCATGGAAAATGTTTGTGTCCTTGAGTTACACATTGTCAGGGTTTGATGAAAATGGCCTCTACACACTACTAAAGAAAAATGTTTTTAATTAAAATGATTTTTTATATATAAAATAATATTTGAGCAAAATAAGTGTCGAGTTCATACTGCTTTTGACATGAGCACTAAGTGTGTTTATGTTTATAAATGGTTCAGTTGAAGTTTGGTTTGTCACTGTGATACGGGTCTGAGTTCAGTGCACAGTCGGCCAATGGTGAGAGGGACTCAAAATTCCTCTTAGGAAATTGTTTACCAGCCTCCTGTCACTGAATTCATCTCAGGACACAGAATCTGTCTAGAACAGTCCGTCTAGGGTATGTTTGTGGAAAAAATGATCTGATGAAGAAATGTGGGCGCAGAGGGGATTTTCTGATGTGGCTTTTTGCAGGTTAACCTTTAAGAAGGTGTGTTTGTGTGTGTGTGTTTTTTATATTGAAAATAGATTTAAAAAGATAATCAGACCACAACCACATTTGCCCCAGTTATTCTGCAAACATAACTGTATTATAGCATACAGTTACTTACTGTATTATGACTTACTGTAAGAGTTTCCTGTTATTTATTTCCAGATATGTGATGACAAAGCTACAATAGATCTTGTTATATTGATGATGACCTAAAGTCTAGCAGTAATATGACACAGATACACGTATGCAACAGTGCATCGTTTTGTTTCTCATTGCTTTGCATTTTAACTCCATGCTCAAATAATAACAACAAACAACATCCAATGAATGAAAAAACATTTCAAAGAAACCACAACACATTGAGCAAAGTAAAAAAAAAAACAGAATGTTCTTAAAAAGGTACGTATTTCTTTATCCAGCGAGAAGAGAAAAATTGCACACGAGCGCGACAAGATGCGTGTCTTTTGTTTTGAGGTCTGTTTTATCAGATGTTAATAAAATGTGATAAATCACATTTTCATATATTCAATAGCCAGTTATGTATTTGCATTCTGATAATGTTGGATGACGTCATTAATATGACCTGAAATCTGTTTATTTGTTATAATTAAAGGTGTTTTTATCATACCATTATTTAGTTTTTGTTTTAAGGGCACTGTTTTAGGTGAAATAGCGCTGCCTAAATGAGTAATACTGGATATTTTTGAGAGAAGTCAAATGTGTTTTTGTGGCAGCACAGCACAGCACAGCACAGCA
>JAZGTI010008371.1:0-17187 GCA_036877585.1 Botia kubotai | reverse complement strand
GCAAGGAACCGCTGCATACAAACCAGCATAAACCACAACAGATCATTAAAGTGAGCTCACCATGAAGAGAGATTACACCGCTTCCTGAGGGAAAAGAGAAAAAGAGAGATAAACTTCTTGCTTACACCACAAAAACATTCCAGTAATATTGTTCTCTGTCACAGCTTCTGTTCTAATACGTTACCTACAGAATTAAACCAGAGCAAACAGAGAGAGAGAGAGAGATCTGCTAGTGTGCTCCATCTCACAAGAACAAAAAGGAAATACAAGTTTAGTCAAGTGTGAAGGAAGTTCTCATTATAAAACTGAAACATGTCAGTTCTCCTGGAAGAGGGTAAAAGCATTTAAACTTCATTTGACATTTGAGCTTCTCTCAGACAATGAAGTACCTTTACATGAAATGATTGAGTTACTGAGAAAAGAACGAGTTCATTTTCACATCTTTAATACTCTTTATAAAGGCATCATGTTCTCCAGAGAAAATTATCCATTCCATCAGGAAATCTTTCAGTTATCAAGACTCACTTTTCCCCACATTCCTCCTCAGAACAAAAGCCTTTCTGTCTCCTGACAACAAAAGAACAAACGCATGGAGAGAGGAAGAGAGAAAAACATAAAACATATCATTCGTTTTTTTACTGAGCTTATTCAAAGTTTTGTTTGACCATTTCTTCAAAAACACATCAAGCACTGAATAATGGCTTTCAGAGTTCAGTGTGGTGTTGTTTTGAGGCACAATCTGCACTTTTGTAATTGGGCAGCCGGTTCTGGTGTGTCTATTTCTTGTGGGAAAACAAAGTAAAGCAGGTCTGTGTGTTAGTGAACTGGGAACAGCACTTCTGTGGAATGTGAGCCCAGCACTATGGAGAGAGAAAACATTCCAAAGAAGTAACTGGAACCTCCAATTCCACGTGGCTTTAAAATATCCAGTTTGGCAACCAACAAAGTGGATAGGCTGAAACTGGCTAGATGCCGAGAGAGAGAGAGAGAGGGAGAGAGAGAGAGGTTTATTGTTAAGGCTACATGAGAAACCTCACTGCCTGAGGAGTGAGACAATGATCTTCAATTACCAACAACTCACAGTTCAATTTACAGCAGACATGAGAGCAGGAAGGACAAACGAATTGTCTTCTGAGCTGTGGCCTGTGGAGGCTGAGACTTTCAGAGGAATCTGTGAGCAGAGAAAAGATTTTTTTACCTGCAGTAAGTGAAAAGTGACATACAGAAAAGTGAATGAGAGTATTTTAATTAGATGACACAATAGGAGGCTTTAATTAGAAGGGAATTGATTGTAAAAGAAGAGATGAAAAACAAGTCTGAGCTTTAATGAGACGACAAGATCACAGCTTATACTTTTTCAGATGAAGAAGATAAGCGACACTGAAAGTCTTGATGTATTTTGCTGTTTCTCTTTCCCTGCGGCTGGACGGAGCTGCACTGAATCAAAAGAAGAAAGCTTCAGACACAACAGATCTTTCAGAGCTGCACTGATGCAGTAAATCATAAATGTTGCGCATTATCTACAGAGTCGCAATGACGCTCTGATCATGTGCAGTCAGTAAACAGGTGAGACTGTTCCCTGCACAGACTCAGATTGAGGCGTTTACACTTTGATTTGAAGGATTGAAAGAGCAGAAAATGAGTGTGTGGGGTTGATCTGAGATCAGCTGACACCGCAGGTGTGTGTTTAATCAGGAATGTTTCTCCTGGTTTCAGAGTGGACAGGAAGAGCAGGTCCACTGGGAGACCGTCTGTCAGTAGTCATCTTCTAAATTAGAGCCCCTTTCCCACTCCATCATGTAGCCCGTCTCCTGTTCTCCAGATCTACCAGTTCTGCTTTCGCCGGCAGCTACAACATTTCTCAACAAAACAGTATTTTCAAACTGTACCTCAACTGTAGAGCAGCCCTGCAGCAGAGGGAACACTATAGCGCACCCTGACACACAGACACAATATCTGACAAACATGCACAATGAACACAAGTCCTATTCCACACTATATATAACAGAACACAGAATGCTGTCAAAACAATGCAGCCTCTGGCAATGCTAAAGACTAATGTGTAAAAATGTGGTTTAAATGCACCTCTCAACTGATCTCACTGTAAAATAAGCTGCATGTTTCTCATTTCTGACTCTGTATGGCCTTCAACAGAATCAATCGGAGCAGCTGTACACATAATGTTTAATTGCCTTCCGTGTGTTTACAATAAAACATCCACAATTCCTCTGCTCTCTGTTTTCTTTACTGTCTACTTCCTGAGCATCTGTTTCTTTCCTCTTTATCCACTTTATCTCCTCAGTGAATTTTTCATGAGAGAATCTTCTAGTTGTGATTTTTAAATCTTCTCTTGATTGAAGAAAACGATATTTTCCTTTAAGTAATCTGATCAAATAAACACTATTAGCTAACTGTCCCATAGGCCTGAAAATAATCATCGGCTGTCCACAACAACTCTGTACACACAAGAGTTACGGGTACAGAAGAAACTGAAGTTACACAAACAGACATATTATCCAACACAGACTGAATGACTTTCTAAATATTTAGAGTTTTAAATGTATTTGTCGCTTCAGATGAGAAACTGTAGAGTCAGATACAGTGACTGAATCAGATACAGCTTTAAAAATGAACAAAACAAATTGAGCAGCGTAATGATGCAGGAGAAATACATCTAAAAAGATCTGTTTTCATAGAAAAGTCATTAATACCTGTAAGAAAACAACCACCTGACATTTAACCAACCCAACATGCAATAAACATTCCAATAAACAGAGCTGTTACATTCTCTAACATGTCTGAATGACAGTAATTCAAATCTATTTCTACCACAAAAATGATTTTATTAGCAGATTATCTCAGTTTATGTGTATTGAACTGTGCTGCCGTTTGTTTGCTTTTTTAGAAGGATTTCAACAATTTTAACCCATGAGTGTAACTGTTTTGGTGGTGGGCATGTGAGTCGTTTGGTTCACTGGTTATTTTGTCCAAACCCAACCTTATGAATATTAATTAGACTGCACTATTTAAATTGATGACACAACTTTTTTTTGTTGACCAATGCTGACAAAATGCTGAGATAAACCTCAGTAATAACATAAAAGATTAAAATTCCAGCATTGAAACAGTGAGAGAAAAACCATGAAACAATGGGCCAAAAACTTCTACTCAGCAATCGTTTCTTCTGAATGAGATGTTTGTCTGCAACCAGACCCGTGAGGACAAAACATCAGTCATGTGGTAGAATTTTACTACTAGATCATGTAAATCAGGTGATGATCAGCTGGAGATGAATACAAAACAGCAGGGCTGAATCAGGAACGTCATTCATGGGGACACACACCCAACAGTGAAATACATGTTTACTGCTTCCTTTTCTTCCCCTCTCTTGCTCTGCCTGCATCATGGAGTGAATAAATCATCTTTTACTGCTTACAAACAACAGTCACTTTAAAAGTAGCTGCTTTAGTTGAGCACTTTATTTCAAGTGAGCTGAACATTGCCAAAAGTGTGATTTGGGTCTATATATAGATTTGGATCATTATTGTTGGATCACAACAAACGTTTGACACAGCTGGTGTCGGTTGATTTGTTACCGTGAAGCACAACAGCGATGACAAACAAAAGGCCAAACACATGAGCATCTATTATCAAACAGTCTTATAACCATGTTATGACTCTTTATGAAAGGATATTGAGAATACAAATCATGCAACACTGATAGAAGCCTTTTATATCACTTTGTTTTCCTTTTGAATATAGCAAATATGTCAATTTAAATATGTAAAATAAGCTCTGTGGTTAATATAGTTTTACTTTCAGTCAAATATTACTAAATGAAAGCAGTACAGACACATACATGCTGGGTATGTTTTAGGAGACAAGTTTGGCATTATATGTAACAACCTGTTACATGTGACATTCAAACACTGAATAGTTTGAACTGATTTGGTCAGATGATCAAAAATAATGCAGAAAAAGAACACACACACACACACACACACACACACACAGACAGACAGACACACACTTATTTCTTCACTCTATTATTATACTGAATAACGCTTATCAGATAAAAAGTGTGTGTCTACAAAAACGTGCTAACACAATGAGATTTGTAAGGTGCAACTTAAGACTTTAATTGTATTTTAAATTGTAACTATATAAACAGCAGGTGAGTCAGAGTTGTATGTTTAAATGCATCAGTTTAAAGAGACGCATGTTCAAGTGTCAAGTCTCTGAAGTGTTGAGCCCTGTCCCTCTCTCTCTATGGTACGGTTAAGTCACCGCTGTGTCTCTGTGATTTTAATAATTCTGCTTTAATCACCTGCCAAACACACACAGGTCAATAAAATATGGCAGACATTTAATAGCAGTTCCTGTTGAACTACGTAACCATAGAATGTAAACTATCACTCACTCTCTCTACCAGTGGTGATTCCATCGAGCAGAATGCTGCAGACGAGGCCGTGTATGAGCATGTGATGGACAGATAGTTATTCAGAAAATGATTTTCCACTTGAACATACAGCAGACTCCTGAGGGACTGTGGGGAAGAGTGTTTCGGCCCACAGAACAGGTGAAGAGGCAGCGGGTGAGGAAGACTGCAGTGGGGCACTGCGTATGGTAGCTGCGCTCTGTACGTGTTTGTCAGGGCTGATGGATGACTCTGGACTGTTTCAGGATCAGAGATGATTGGAAGACTGAGTTCAGGAGGGAGGTAATCGAGTGTTAAATGAGACAGACGTTTCATAGATACTATTGGGCAGCTGTATCCCTCCCCAGCACAAACAAAAATATACATGTTTGTGTTACTGTCCACGTGTGGGTGCAAGATGAAAATGGTATGAGGTTGCACGTGTTTGTGCAGAGCTGCACTGTGCCTATTGACTTTACACAGAAACCTTTTTAATGATCATGCTGTTTAAATTGCACCATTGATTTTAATGCACCAGTTATGTCTATACTGTATGAGAGTCGATATGCAGGACAGCAGTACAAGCAGCCGAATATGAGAGGGTTCTAGTCCAGCAATTTTCTATGAGTCTTAAGTGCCTACAATCTGTAAAACAGCTCACTTTCCTGAAAAATGTGCCATCAATACTGTGAAGAAAACCTTTCTTCTGCAGCTACATGCATTTTCAGACTGAATGAAAAAATAATCACGTTTTTTGCACTGCGCAACTACAGGAAAAACACGATCGCCGCTGGCGGAAAAGGGCGTAAGACAAGAATCTGTTCGTATCAATCTTTGTGTCTATTTATTTACACAGACAAAAGCACATTTAGAACTTTTCCCCTTTCAGAGGCGCGAATGTGTTTTCAGGAACATGTCACATGATGGGAGGGGACGCTGAGAGGTGGCAGTTTGAGAAACTTCATTATCTGACAGTGTTTAATTGTTGAGTGTGTCTGAGAGGCAACCGTCCCACCGCTGGGTTAATTGTCAGCAGCACCGCGTTTAACGAAGCGAGCAGGAAAGAGCGTGGGTGAGCGAGAGGAACAGAAAGAGAGAGGGGCCAGGTTTCTATGACAACGGTAGATCAACAGTAGGCAGTAGCTCAGGGGGTAGTTTCATCCTGAAGAAAGAGCCCCGGCCACACATACACAAAACACAGGCAAAAACAGCTGCTTTCAAGCTCAGCCTGCAGAGTGAAGGTGAAGAGAACACTCAGTCATTACAAAGACTCAGTGGGTCTGTAAAACGTGCTGTCATTCTGATCTCAGTTATTATTCACAAGGCTTCACTCGTTTCATCTGCTGTCCTCAGGAAACCACGGACTGCAGGTGATGCCAACAAGAAAGTGAAGAACCGCAGCAAAATCTGATTCATTAATCCTGACTGTTGAGTATCAGGTATTAAACACTAATCCCTCTCCAGACGCTGGGTTTATCATGCAGTTCTGCTGACGGCCATAAGGGGGCAGTTAGGCCCGCTACAGCCATTATTTCTGCCTCTCACACGATCCTGAAGGGAATACCTAAGCCTCATATTTGTCTCTTCACTCGCATACTTACATCGCATTTACTTTTGATCTTGAATGTTTGATATTCTTTATAACTTGCTTATCTCTCACACTTCTCACTGTTTGCTCGCTGCCACTCATCCATTTATTTTTATCTCTGAAAACTATCATTTACCACACGACGTATCTATAAAGAGAACACACCAAATGAAAGCCGGATTGATTTATCATCTTCATGGCTTTGTCTTTTGCGCTGTCGAGTATTGGGAAGTCTTTGTTGTACCAGTTTAACTTTTTGAACACTTGAAGAGAATTACGCTTCCGAAACTGAAATTCAAGGACCTTTCTTTTCTCCCCCATTAATATTAAAAGACAGCTTTTCTAAATGGCTTTGCTTTGTAAAGTGAGAGCTGCACATGACTAGATATCTGTACATTTCATAATATCAAATCGCACATTTGATATTCTGTTGTATTAAGTTCCTGTCACTCTGAAGAAAGCGTAACCTTCTCTCTCTTTTCTGTTCACACAGATTCAGAAGATGAAAGAAAAAAACAAGCGTCATATCTTTGTCGGATCATTTTGCTTTATTAATGAAATGAAATTCATGGAGCGATCACAGCCCCTAAATTCATTCTTACACAATAACTCACCAAGCAAATGTATTTCTTCACTCATTTTATTACAAATTTGCAAGGACTTATTACAAGGAGTTTGTTTTCAACATGCGGAAACGGAACAAAACAAAACACATGAGAATCAAACAAACAAGTGGGATCGGACAGACCACTGTTCACGATAACCAAAATCTGATAAAGCCCTCTGTGACAGGAGCCAGTGACTGACTACAGTGCAGGCAGACAATGGCCACATACACACCGACTCTGCTAAAGATTCGTCCATCCAAGGCAAGATGTGCACGTCTCTATAAACATCACCACTTTATATGCCATCAGCTTTTGTTGTAAGATTGAAAAAGCTTCACTTGCATGTACATAAAACTGTACAAGAACAGACCATCACAAGCATTTGTAGTCCTGTTTTAAATATGACTAACAAAGGGAGGGCACGTTTGAACTCTCCTGCAAAAGACTTTCAAGGCAGCTGTCTTTAGTTTGGGGTGAACGGTGAGGATGTGTTTGTGCAGTGAAAGGAAAGATTTCTGAAGCAGCACTAACATCTCAGCAAAAACAGTTTCTACCATTATTATATCTTTGGGATTCATGCTCAACTCGTCGCCTGCTTGACACCACACACACACACACACACACACACGGGGGGATGTGGAGAGCTATGTACAAAACACAGACGTTTACCACAAACACCAGTTCTCATAATATTCCATCAAGAAACATCTCAATCTAAGGACAAAGAAAAGCCTCCCTCATTTGTTTTGGGCTAGAGACAACTAACAGCATAAAGAACACACATCTAAACACCACTTTCAGATGCATTTCTCAGTCTGTCCTCTGAGAGGCCCAGGAAACCAAACCAGTGTTTTGGGCAGGAAACTCAGAGGTGTCTAGCTGTCGAATTCCTATGAATAAAATAGCCAGACTCAGAAAATTCAAAACAAAGCCAGAGAAGTCGAAACCTGCAATTTAGATTAGCTGATTCAGACTGGCATTGGAGAGCAGTAAAATCAAAGCCAGTTTGAACAGGTTTGTGGTCATTTCTCTCTTGAAGCTGTGTTAAGTCCATGTCAGCTAATTATGCTGGATCATGACTGATTTGGTGGATTTTTTATCAGTCACTAAATGGCTTTAAAACAGTATCATGTGCCTTCTTTCCTTGAGGCTGGATAATCATTCACCTTATTTAATCATGACTATGTCCAGCCATTTTACTGCCTTAAAGTCACAGCCTATTTTCCCACCATGGTCTCCCGGAATCGTTTCCATGATCCGGGCTTTCTTTCGGCCAGAGTGTTGACATAAGCCAACTGCACTACCCCAATTAATACATTAGTGCTGAATCACGGGCGGCTTCAGTGCTGCTGCAGGCGCAGATACAGACAGAGCAGAAACCACACAAAAATAATAATAATGTCCATCATCTGATCCTCGAGCTCACTAGACAGAAGTCTTGTGAAAACAGATGAGACTCATGTGGAGGAAGACACAGCTGGACAGTGTCTATCAGATAATCAGCACAGTGTCAAAGTTTAAGCAGAAATGCCCAATTCATGGAGGACAGAACATTTATATAAAAAAAGAGGCAAAATGGGGCGCTAATGTTTTTTCTAACATTTGTATTTTTCTGGATTGTGGGAAGAAACATGCACAACTGACATGTGAGAGACGAGACGGGATTATCAGTCTAATTTGTGCATTGTGATGGTTATATACAACACTTTTAAGGCATTAATACATTTGTTCCTCAAAGTCGAAACACAAATATTTCCCTTTAAAACAATGTAAACAAAGAAAACAACCATGACTATGAGTGTGATAGTGTTTAATCAGACGAATGAAAGGCTTGTTCCTGTACTGTCACAACTGTGTAGTGAAGCTCTGTTGTATTGTAGAGTTAAGGAAACTGCTGATAATGAGAAGGGAGGCTGAGGATCAGAGGCGGTGCTGTGTTAGCTGTAGGTGTCTGTGCGAGTGCCAGACAGTGAGTGCACTACACTGTGACGGTTCAGGAGGAAAAGATTCACAGTGCCAAATAACACAAGTTCTGCTGTGCGACACAAAAGTATGCACGCGCTATCACATCTGTTGAAAGCGTGTTCATGTTCCAGAAGCCACACGCATTATTTTTGGGGACAGTAGGTCCCCTGACACACAAACACACACACTGACATATGTTAACACTGTCAGAGTGTTAATACGCACACAAACCGTACACTGTTGCGATGTGCATACAGACACACAACACAGCAGGTGAAAATCTAGATGGCCATGGTGACCTTCCATCTGACTCTCCAAAGCAGCAGCACTCACACACTCTGACCTTCAGGCGGGTTTAGATGTCCCTTTTTTGTTATTTTTCAACTCAAGCCTGTAATATTCATATATACAACACACAAATGTATTTACAGGGTTGTACATGTATAAAGAAGAGGTCTTCTTTCTAAGGACAAGATCAGCTGTAGAGTGTCAGACACTCTGTATGAGGCTCAAGACCCTCGACATCAGTATCTCCCATCATCACACGACAACACTCAGTAATCTACAAGCTAAAAGTCGGCTAGTCACACCAGAGTATTCATTGATTCCTTCTGATGGCGTGTGAAAACTATGCTTTACAAGAAATAACAGGAAAGCAAAAAGATAATAAATTAATGCATTAATCAATGAATGAATCAATAAATAATGAAGATAAAATTAATTCTTCGATGGCCAGTGGTGTATTTTCTCTCTAATAAACTGTTATTTCATATCCTGTCGCAGGTTTACAAATCTCTTTTCAGTGCCCCGGTAACCGGGGTAATTCTGATGTGCATCATTCGCAGATGGTGGGTGTGGTTATCTCACAGGTATATCTCCCTTTTCAAGGTGTGGTTTGAGGTTGGACTGGTGGGTGGGAACTCTGAGGTCACACTCAGAGTCACCTCCTCCAGTGGGATGTGGTCACTGGGGGTGTGGTCACTACTGGGGTAGGCACTACGGGAAGGTGGGAGACGTGGCCTGTTCTCCTCACTGCCAAGCCTCACACTCCCATTGGCCAGGCGTCCCAGGCTCCCCCTCTCCTGATAAGGCACAAATGTAGACAGTTTGGGGGGGTTGCGGGTCTTGCGGACAGGTGAAGGCTGACCGGGCATCCAACAGGCATCTGAGTGACCCAGCTCACTACACTCCTGACTGCAGTTTCCTGTCATGGCAACGTCAGGTAATGAGCGAATATCTGTCAGAGGAAAACAAACACAAAACAAGTGGTTAATGGTGGGAGCTATTCAAATGAGAGAGCAGCAAATCAAGAAGCGGTTTGTTCTGCTCGAGTGCATCTCCACTAAGAGACACGCTGCAGTTCATCTAGCGTCAAACACAAGCAACTAACAGGGAATGCACAAAGAGCTGCCAGTGGTTACTATGCACTGTGGTGTGGTTGCTATGTGAGACAGATGTTGCTATGCACAGGGCTGTTGTTATGCAGTGCATGCTAGGATTTTTTTCAATGCCAAACTAAAAAATATTCTTCAGATATATAATATTCTGAAGAACAAACATATTCTTCTGGTTTGATCCATCATATGACATGAATTGAAATGATTTCTACAGACGTTCACATGTGGTTGTTATGTGCAGAGTACGCGTTGCCAGGTGTGACACAACAACCGTTTCTACACGCTTGTTGGAGGTTTGGTGCCAAAAGGGTGAAAGTGTGATTCACTTTTCATTGCATTTCTGCCTGTGGGCTCTGAACTTCCTCCACACACATATTGAATATTTATACACACATGCACAACAGGCACGTCTGCTTTTAGTTTCCTACATTCAACACTAAATGAGATCTACCCACGTCCCTGAAGGCAGATTCAGCACTAAAGCTTATTGATTGGCAGGTGTGAAATTAGTGAGCCTCTGATTGCCATCCATCTTCCCCATTCCACCAGTGACCCAGTGACCTCATTCTGACAGAGTAACACACACACACACACACACACACACAGTAACCCAGCTGCTGCAGATACTCACTCTCCGCCAGTTCTTATAAACACAATGTGCCATTTCTCACCCAGAAATGAGACGTTTTCAAATTAAATGTGTCATGTGAGCAGTCAGCAATAATCATCATTTTCACAAATCACTGTACAACTAGTTTTGTTTTAGGTTGTTGTGATAAAAGGACAGACTGTTTTTGGGATCTTTATTTAGGAGGGGGCGTGTCTGTATCCAGGGGGGCAGGGCGGATATCCCACAGACCTACACACAACTGTACTACTGATCTCTGGATTAAATGCATCACAAAGAATCTTTAAATCAATACAGTAAAAACACAATTCATGCAGGTCCTAATTAATAAAAGAACCACTGGCCTCATGCACACATGCCACCTCGCCCGTCCCCTTTCTCTCCACCTTCAATTCTCCTGCAGCTTCAAACCACTGAATCCTCCAGAGATAGAATATGAACAGAGGTAGTGGAGAGCCTTGAATGTGAGAGATCTCCAGATGGCAGCCCTGAGGCAGACGCCACGGCCCAGGGCATGCACCTCCACTGGACTTAAACATCCATGCAGCTTTAATGCTCTTATTAAAACAAGCTCTGTACAGTTCCACAGGCACAGCGTAACTGACTGTTCTCTCCACAAGAAAACACCACTCCACCATCTCCAGCACCAGGAGAGCAGCGAGCTACTGTATCGCTTCCAAAACCCCATAAGCATGAGCCGACATGGTCAATACATCAGAGAGATCCAGAACAGGGTAAAAGAGGGCGTTTACCAGAGCAGAAAAGAGGCTTTATCTCTCACCAAGAGGAATAGATCAACGCTCCCCTCTGGAACAATCACATTAGAGTCCTGCACTCGAGTGTGTGTGTGTGAGAAACTGAGGGTTTAATTGTGGGTGTGAGTGTGTGTGAGGAATACTGTCTGTGGTGTAAGATAGGCAGCATGTGTTTCACATGCACGGTGTGTGTAAAAATGACTTTAGTGGGAACTTGTGTATTAGAGAAGTGTCAAGGGTTGAGTGGTGTGTGCAAATATAATTCTCTGTAATAAAGATGCTGGGCTTGAAAAGTGTGTGTGTGTGTGTGTGTGTAGTTTTCTTGTTGCTCTACATAGTAAGTGCGAGTAGGCAGGTGTGAAAACAGTTTTAACATTTATTACCCATTACTGAGATCTCATTTCTTCTCGTTTTCGTACAATTATAGAATAATTGGTAATCATCAGATCAGAAATGAGAGAACCTGATGAAGGGCATGTGAGCATGTTAAACAAACAGCAGCATTTCAAACATTATCAAGATGGTCGTCAGATGATGAATTCTGGGAAACATCATGTATCATTTTCACAATGACCCAACAAACATCAACAGGGTTACAGAACATACTGAACCCAAAACCAACAACTCAAAAATGTGTTGGTTGGGGCAGTGTGAACTAGAATTAAGGCACATGTGAAAGTGGACCTAGTAACTATAGCAACAGTAGGGCTATATCAGGCTGCACCTGCTGTCATATTAAAACGTGACAATCTGAACCATAATATTAAAAGCTATTAAAACACAACAGACACTAAACAGCTGAACTGCCCCCAAACTAAACCCCAGTTTTCAGAAAGCAAACATTTCTCAATGGAAGCACTTGAGTCTACTTTATTCAGCCCTTTACTTACATTCTTATATATACACTTATATTGCAAGTACTTTATTGGCCCGATTATTTTACATATTTAACATTTTTACAATATTGCCAAAACATCGACACGTGCATACACAAAAGGCGTATGCAAAAAAAGTATTCTATTTGATACATAGAGAAAAAATCTTCTCTTAGTGATTTGTTAAATTAGGAAAGAATATCAAGTATATTTTAAAGTCACAACACACACACACACTTGTTTTTATGCCCTGTGGGGACATTTTTCATAGACATAATTACTTTTATACTGTACAAACTGTATATTCTACCCCCCCCCTTAATCACAGCACACAACCTGAAAAGGAGACCAAAAGAAAACAAGAAACGAGGAAAGAATGAAGGAGCACAGAAAGGTCAAATGAGCTACCAAAGCCTTTCTGCAGCCACTGTAGCATACAGAAGCTGCAGGTTTGCAGCGTTCTTGCATCAGAGAAGCAGTGGGACGGCTGGTCTGCTGGATCTGTGGCAGCTTTCCTCTGTCTGATCTCCAGTCCAGG
The DNA here is from genome assembly GCA_036877585.1 of Botia kubotai. Taxonomy (NCBI): domain Eukaryota; kingdom Metazoa; phylum Chordata; class Actinopteri; order Cypriniformes; family Botiidae; genus Botia; species Botia kubotai. Next base: position 4,416 of record JAZGTI010008371.1, on the reverse strand, counting down.
GTTGGTGGGGAGGAAAAATGTGCTTGTTGCTCTTCCTGAGATTTCACAGAACACCTCTCGCCTGATCTGATGTGCACGCAAACACACACATGCGCGCACACGCGCGCACACGCACACACATGGATGCACGCACGCGCACACACAGCTTGTTTTTTGTGTGACATGCGCTGAGGATCAGACACAGATACTCTCTAACAAGCTTAGTACATCATGTTCCTCTCCAGAGAAACTAGAAAAGACAAAGAAAATGAGAGAAATCAGCAGAGAAAATAACAGGAAATAAGAGAAGTCATCTCCGACTCATTCCGGTAATGACAAAGACATCCCCAGAACAATCCATATTTAAGAAGTAATGACCCCAAATGTTTTAGGTGCTGAAGCATTGTGGACCTCCATTATCTGAGGCTGTTTCTATGATGAGGACATTTCTTCTGCTGTTTAAGAGGGAAGTTTGCGGGGACTTACAAACTTTAATTTGGAGCAAGGGGCTTGTAGGGGCAATATAGCCCAACGAGCCGTGTGTATCTGGCTTCAATGCAACACACTTTGGTCCTCTCCGTTTTCTGTGATTATGGGCAACAATTAAAGTTTGGCTTGCTGGTGTGTGACCATATAATCACAAAGCAGTAGAAGCGTGCATGTTTAGTGTGAGGGAATGCAAGTGTGTATTGACTGCTGGCTGGTGAAGATGGAGGGGGCCGCAGTGGACTTGCTCCTCTCAGCACTGCTGAAAATAAGGAAGTGCATGTCAGAGCCACACAGCTCTGCTCCCACTAGTGTGATCCATCATGGCAGGTCAGTTCAGCAGTTAGAGAGCGCTTCACTAAATCAACCCGTGTGTGTATGTGTACCAAATGGAGGATTGAGCCTCAGGGTCTTTCTTTGCCTGTATGAGCAGCCCAACTGGGGTGGAAGTGGATCTGACTGCAAGTCAGCAGCCCTGTGTGCTAACTGGTCTAAGAAGAGATCTTTTCAACCCGAGAGCTTGATTTTGAGAAAAACTTATGATAATCACAATTTTTATGTGGGCCACCAAATCACATTAAGATAAGAGACATTTCTAAATTACTTTTCACTGTTACAGCAAGATGATAACTAAATGATCATAAAGCAGAAATAAACACAAAAAGCAAGAGACGCTTTTATCTGATTCTAACCACAGAAGCTGACACAGTGCATGTGAATATATGATCTTGTAGTTTAATGTGTAAAATGACTCAATGTAAATGTCATGTGAACTCACTGACTGTAGGTGGCTCTTGAAAAACACTTTCATTCTAACCAATGAAGCTCATCTTCTATACACAGTGCTGTCTGAAGAGCAAATGATGCTGATAGCTTTGTGTTTAATTCTCGTTCTGTCACACTGCACCGCTCACATGCAGTGTATATCATCTACACAGTAATGCAAAACAATGACAAATTACTGATTGAGCGAAACATCAAACACACATCTGTTGACTGAACTCTGGCTCATTACAGCTCGCTCATGATATCATTACCGATATGTTTAAAGATTTAATTTAACGCCTCTGATTTCCTGCTGCATTCATGCATAATACAGACAACTGTGATTGGCTGCAGAAACACACACTGATAACGTAACATTTTTCAGCTAATGGGGATAAACTGAAATGGAACTCTATAATTGTGCCAATGTTGATGAATCACAGTAACTTTCATTATAATCTCAGTGATTTTTGATAATAATTACATCTCTCAGACATGAGATAATCTTCAGTTAGATTTCACCTCATCATGTCGCATCAGGTGCTGGTTTACAATGTCATTCAGCCACATCCAGATACACAAACAACCATAGAGTATTTGTGTGTTTTCAAATCACCCCCCACAACTCTTTAACATCCAACAGTGACCTCACAAACTCGGTGTTATTTATTGGCTAATGTTAGGCGGTGTTTGTTATAATAGTCTCCATCTGTCAGACCATCAAAGGTGTTGTGGCAAAAATCACTCACTAAAAGTGACTGAATGCACTGAAACTGGCTGAAACAACCTATGAAAGCACAAACACGACAGCCGCACTGTTCTTTATGAATCCATTAATAGCTCATTTATTAAAAGAATAACACAAGAGTAATGTGTTCTGACCTCTCCTGACAGACTGGCATCAGGCTGCGCTGCATCAGCAGCTGAAGTTTAAATCCGAGATTTATTTGATGAAATATCTCCACAGCGAGACGTGCCTCCTGCTCTCTACTGTAACACCTCAGCCTCAGACACTGAGTGAGGCTAAACAACTAGTCATGATCCAACAGACTAGCTGATTAGTGAGGTCAATTCATTTATCTAGGTTTCACTTTTTTATGGCAGCCTTACTATTTGAGTTAAACTTCATGCTATTATAAAGTGATAAAATATGTGAATAAAATGTTTATTTCAGTCACTACATGCTATCCTTCCTTTAAAAGTTACTGTGCCTGCTATTACAGCCACAAAATGTTGCTATGCAACAAATATAATGATCAGCTGTGAGCGATATTAACAGCAGCTTGGTGAAGAAGTCATAGCTGTAATTTCATGTGACTAAAACACTATTGACCAATCAGCATGAAGGACCAAGAAGTAAATGCTGTGAAACCTCCAGCCAGGCGTGTCAGTCTGCATGATGTAACTTCAGGAAACACTATCTGGTGGAGAATTAGAGAGAAGCCGCACACAGGTCTGATGGTTTGTGTGTTATTGTGATGTGACATGATGAAGGTGTGAATTTTGACCTTTTGATAATCATCTCACTTTTATCTATTATCAGCTCACGCTGGTGAGACCCCATTGAGCCCTGAAACCGCTGCTGTTTTTTGAGTGATCCACTTTGGATCCTCAAAATAACAGATGTTATCTGCAGCACTTGGGTCAGATCGTATCACAGTCATTACAGACAATCCTGAATTAACGTCACGTGATGTTAAATTAGAAGCCTGGAGAGGTGGACAGGTAGAGAGCAGACACACCTGAGAAATAAACACAGGAATGAATTCAAGTACAACATATTCCTAGATCAACATTCTTATTGGCTGTGAAATACTTCATATCAACCAGTCAGAATGTAGGGTTGATTAAGGGTTGGAGGGTTAGGTGCAAAGCTTACTCTAAAACAAATGCTGCATGCATGAACAGCACCAACACGGAATAATTGTTGATTACAACAGAAATACAATAATGTGATTAAAATAAGGCACTTAAAATGTATGCACAATCTAGACAACCTCTCAGCTCAAATAAAAACGTTTTATAAAAGAATTATAAGTGCTTTAACAAAAATACAAGCTGCACATTTCTGCTTTAAAACACTCAACATGCATCACCCCACATGCTTCCATTAAGCCTTTATAAAACTTCTGGAGATATTTCTGCTGGTAATCCACATTATGCCACAAATACTGTTGAAAAGAGTAAAACCGGAACATTTATTTAAACTGCGGCGTGACCCAGTCTCTGCATCTCTCTGCGGTCTGCTTGCAGTCACCTGACACATCTGGTGCTGCTATAGCACTGTAACTGTAGAACAATGAAGACAGCAGAAAATAAACAACAGCACAATGAGCACACGAGCGGAGCTGGAACCTGCTGCTATCCAGACCACAGCCTCACTGACAGCAGAACAAGGCCACATTACACTCCACGCCCCCCATCTGAAACAACCACAGAGGGAAAAGATAGCACTAAAAAAAACATGCAGATATCTTTTGTTGGGAAGGTTGAGCAAAGAGCAGAAAGCTAAACTTAATTCTCTGCAATCAATCCCGCTAACAGGCAGAGACTCTGACATGGCCCAACAGCATGTGTCTGAGCCGAGCCGAGCTGAGCCCGCGGCATCACGCCACGCTGGCACTTGAGCAAACACCCAAGCTGGCATCCAAAACACAAACAAGGCCCCTCAGACGAACACTCTGTTCTCTTTTAACATGCACGATTGTGTATGCATTGTCACATACAGAACAAAGATGGCGCAGCTCTCGTCCACCCAACAAGCTCGTTAACTATCATACGCAAATACAAATCGCTCATGCGCAAAACGAACCACCAACACCACATGAAGATCTGAGTGTGACATGCAACTGAACTTATGAATGAACTTAAGAATGAGCTCGGGAAACAATTATTACATTAAAATAGAGAGCTTGACAACGAGAGACACTTTCATCCAAGTTTAAAAGACACGGTACGTCACAGGAGTGAAAAAAACTTCTTATACTCACCTCTCCCGCGGGTGGAAACCTGCATACTCGCCTCTCCCGCGAGTTGAAACCCGCGTACTCACCTCTCCCGCGGGTGGAAACCCGCGTACTCACCTCTCCCCCGGGTGGAAACCCGCGTACTCACCTCTCCCGCGGGTGGAAACCCGCGTACTCACCTCTCCCGCGGGTGGAAACCCGCGTACTCACCTCTCCCGCG
>JAZGTI010008370.1:0-20241 GCA_036877585.1 Botia kubotai | reverse complement strand
CAGGGATTGCACATACTTAGAATCAATGTATAGTATAATGCAATGTAAGTCGCTTTGGATAAAAGCGTCTGCCAAATGCCTAAATGTAAATGTAGTCTTTTAACATCTCAGTTTAACACCAACAATGGGACAAAACTTCTGGGACTATGTCCTTCCCACAAACTCGTTGGGAAAAAGCACCAGCTTCTATATGTGATATTTGGTACACAATGTTCTCGTTTTAAAATGTAACATATGGCCTACATTTTTCAATAATATTAAGTAAAGATATCATCAGGTTGTCAGACTTCATACGGTTTCCTCTTACATACCACACAAGTGAAGGCAAAATTGTTGTTAACTGAAATGCTTTAACTATGATAATTTGCAACATCCTCTCTGTAAATAAACTTCCGCAGTCTAACTAAATGATTTTAAGTCATTAAGAGTTACAGTGCAGACTATCTGTGAATTATCTGCGTGTGAAGCAAACAAACTGTAAAATAAAAACAACCATGCACAACATAATGACATGGTAAAATATGTGAGACAGAATGCACTGAGCCGTTCTATTTTTAACTCATATTGTATTGCTAAATTATCCCGTATTTCCATGGAAAAATCATTCTAATACAACAGGTCTAAGACTCTTATTTTGAAGTTTTCTGTTGGGTTCTGGTTTTTCCTGTTTTCATTCACTTCCGGTTTGATAATCATGATCAGCTGTAACACCCTGATTAGTAGCACTATTTAAGTTCTCAGTTTTGCTGTTTAGTTTGTCAGTTATTGTTGGATTGTTTGGATGTTCTTTGGTCCCTGTATTCCTGTGGACCATCTCGCCGAATTACACTACTGTGCACCTGTTGTTGCTATTACTTTGATTTCAACGGTTAGTGTTTGTTTGTTTTTCTCATTATAAAATATTTTTGCTACTTATTTCCGCGTTCCACTCCTTAGTCTCAGTAATCCCGTCTCCGCAAACACAACCGTAACAATTTGTCTGGACCAGAAGCCATTCTTCCAAGCCTTCAGCTGTGGTACGATTTGTCACCAATTAAAGATGTCTTTTATAGTACAGTGGGTCTCAGTACCTTTGGCAGTAGTGACCAGTTCCATCTCTGGGTTTTCAGTACACAGACGACGAATTACATCAATCTGTTCCAAGGTCAATCTGACGGCATCCTTGTTCTGAGCCATACACAACACATATGCTGCAAAGACCTAACACATAAATACCTTACATCAGACTAACCAACAAAATAACCAACAAATCTTCCCCCTTTCTAGGATTAAAAAATGTATTCTGTACCATGAAAGTTTAAGTAGTTTACCAAAACAGTCTAACCAGAAGATATGTTTTGGGAATAACAAAAAACTATTTAAAAATGCTTTGTCATACAGTAAATACAAACGATAAATCCAATTGTTGCAAAGAAAGTTGAAATACACGTTTCTTAACAGGGTAGCTAAATATGAGCCTCAGTCATGGTTAGTAGTCTTGTTTAAAGAAGATACTTGGTAAAAATGGTGTAAGTTACGTTACAGTTATGATTTCCATTAAATTAATATGAAACATAATAATAATGAGTCTCTACAGACCAAATAATCATAAATTGCATGTGGAAATTCAGGAAGTCCAGGGAAAAACGGGGGCGGGGCAGAGGTCCCAGGATCTCTGTTTCTGCCTCCAATGTCAGTATACTTAAAGATCAGTTTGTGATTTCTAAATTGTAAACAACGATAGCTGACTGGCAGATGATAACCAGCCTGAAAAATTACCTGTCCTCCAACATGACCAGCAGTGAGGCGACTAATATCTGTCGCCACACCAGGAATCTTGCGCACATTAAGCAGGTTCAGTCTGTTGTTGTGGTGCATTCTCAGACGGAGTGCCAAATCATTGTGTCTGAGTGAGGAAAGATATGCTGTGAAATGAGTAAGAAATCAAAAGACTGCAACACTGCAATTGCAGTCTTGTGTACAGGCATCTGTTTATTAACACTCTAATCTGTACAACCTGGTATAATGTACTTTATTTTCTTATAGTTTGTTTATTGCACTGACCAGAAAAGGTATAGAGAAAATTAAATCTTACCCGTCAATTAGTGGATATTTTATCATTATATCCAGTGCTCTACTGGTTTCACATATTACTCCATGATGAAATGAGAGAAGGATGAATATGAAGCACTGTATCCATGGGCCACTGACGCCTGCGTCTTTATATACTACCATCCTATTATGCTGATAATAGAAGAAAGTGATTAAAGATTTGCTTTAATGAAAATAGTAATCAGAATTAGCAAGTAACAGGTGGGAGTAACATTGTTTTCTGAAAGTACCACTCGTTTTTATAGATAGTTTTATATAGTGAATGAAGTGATACTTCATTTTAAAACAACGCGTTACGTCTTAAAATAATATATGATACGATATTTAGGCTGTTGGTTCATATTATTGTGACTAACTGTTCAATATTCACACCTTGATTTTACAGGAGATAACGAAAATTTAAAATTGGGGAAGGGGAGACCAGGGCTAGTTTTCCTATTTCATATGAAAAGTTGTCTTCTTAAACTCCTTATACATTATGTCAACATGCCCCGCTAAAATAAACGGTATCTTTTCTAGGCAAAACTATAACCGTGTTAAATAGTCATTATGGAATTAAGCCTTCAATGTATGTGTTTACACAGCAATGTGTTTTAAAAAAACAAAACCCCACCTTGAGAATAATTTCAGTTGAGTAAAATGCGACCGGAATTCGCTAATCCGTTATGTGAAACACAGCCCCAAAACCGTATCAAACAAGTCATTATAACGCGGCTACAATGTCTATAACAGCTTATTTGCGAAATGCACAATAAAGTACAAATAAGAACATTACTCTCGCCGTGTTATCAGGCTTGGTTTTAAAGCGCTCATCGACGTAGATATCCACAGTGTGATCGGAGCAACGCGTGTGTAAACTGTTCTCCGGAATTTAAGAAAATAAGGACTTGCCCATGTGTTGCTCTAAACAGTATTTCTGTTTTTAACAACTTAATGCTTTGGCCATCAGACAAGTGTCGCCCTCTATTGAGAGCTTTAAGTAAGCACATAAAAACTGCCAGATGTGGACGGTAACTGTTGGCACTTTAAAATGTACTAGCTTTGGGCAGCTTTACACGTACTTTGGAAAATAATAGTGTGTACCAGTGCTTAAAAGTCTAGTTTGGTAAGAAATCTTGTGTAGATAAACATTTTAAAGGTAACACATTTAATGTCCTAGATAACACAATGATAAACACTTATTCCTTTTTCCATGGCATTATTTGTGGTGCTCTTTAGGGAAGCAGAGAAAGAAACTTCCATATTTGTTATTCACCAGTAGAACAAAGAGCGTGTACAGCAGTACTTAAGGACAAATTACCATAGTTAATAAAGATCTTTACACCAAAACCATCCTAATTTCATATAAATTCATACATTTCACAGATCCCTTGTGAAATGTATGATACAATCTGTGTCATCAACCAACTTAATCAAAATGCCTCATTTTTTTACTTGCTCAGTCAGTGGATGGTTCTTATTAGTCTGATGGTCTCAAATCCTGTGTCACTGACTATTTGTGTAGGTCTGCCCAAGGAAGCATGTCATCTGTAAAACATTAAAATGGTTAAACGGGCAAGTATGAATAGTGTATACTATACTATACTATACTATACTGACCTGAGCTCAAATGGTATATAAAGTATACAGTTCTAACCATCTGATGATGGCATTGACCTGTTAGTGGTCGGGCTGCAGCACGACAACCTTAATGACCTTAAGGAGAGTCAAGCACTCAGTGGCAATTTGGGAACCTGTGAAATTATTGTATATGAAAAGGTAAATTAAAACAGACACAGTAATAAAAAGGACATGTTTTAAAATCTAAAGAGAGGAGAAATTTACAAAAGAAAATTATTAAATGCTAATTTGAATTAATTGTATTAACCTCTGCTTAAAAATGAATGTGCAAATGTGCCTGTACATTAACTGTAAGAGGTGAGAAGTGAACTGGCCACTTTCAAGTCTTCTGGTGTGACCAGAACTGCTATTAGGGTCATTAGTATTAGACACAAAAGTGGAAACTTATAGTGTTTACAATAATATATTTACTGATTGTACTGGAAAAAGTAAAAATGGTAACTTGCTGGAGCTCTGATGAGGTTTACTCACCAATGACCCCACCTGCTCATTACTGGTAAAACCACTTAATGTTGCATTAGAGATAAATATATTCCCTACATTGACCCTAAGATGGTGATTTTCATGTTTGTTGAACAGGTGTTTGCATGTATGCTTGCTGTCACATCATCTGTTGCGAATTATCGATGCAGAGTCTGTACACAACACCCTTACTCCTTATTGTATCCATCTTTTCTGTTACCTTACTCAAGTACTGTTTGCTAACAAAAACAAACGAATGTATCACTGAAATAACAAAGTTATTTTAGTGATACAAAGATGTAAAATTTAATAAAAATGTAACACTTTAAATTGAAGACTTAATGCTATGCCAAAATGAGGACTGAATGAAGGCAGAAAACACTCACTATGCATTATGAATTGCTGAATAACTGGACTCCTAGAAAATAAATTACTGTCTTGTCTAAACAGGTTTGCATGTTCATGAGCATAATTATAGCTACTGTGTTTTTACTTTCTTACTAGAATTGCATCACATTTCTGAAGCCACTCAGCTTGATGTCACATAAGCTAACTAATAAGCATCATGGAAATGTAAAAAACATAAACATTGTTTTGGCAAAAAGGGCTTAATACTTATTGCTCTTATTACTAGATCTGTATGTAAGGCCTATCCATCTGATGTACTAGAAAGAATTACTAAAGAAAAAAATCTGGCTTCTCAGACTGTGTTGGAATACCTGAGACCTGTTTATAGCACATTTTTGCTCTTATAGTTGTTGAAATTGCTTCCTTGTCCTCATTTGTAAGTCGCTTTGGATAAAAGCATCTTCTAAGTGACTAAATTTAAATGTAAATGCAAAAGAAGTTTTGGAAAAACATACTTTTAATACATTATTACAGAAATTTAATCTAACTGACATTTATAATAAACATTTTGCTTTTTTCATATATATGTCTATGTATTGTTTTTCATATATATGTATAATATATATATATATATATATATATATATATATAATAATCAAAGTATTTATCATAATGTACTTTAAAAAGCATTAAAAATAATATGTCAGTAACATATCTGATTCACTGATTCAAAATGATTCATGACTTAAAAATTAATAAGCACTGACAAAAAGTATATTAACATATTGCACCTGTTAAACAAATTATTGGAAATAAACAGTAGACTACTTCATAATGTAAAAATCCCCATAATCAAAGCAGCACATAGCACATTAAAGGTCCAAGAACACATTACCATTTAGTAAATGTTTACAACATTATATAAGTAATATAATGTTTTAAAAAATATGTAAATCTTTTTTCTTAAAATGCAGTTTATCTTTTAATGTTGCGTTTGAAGTACATTTGTACTACTTATGCACACACAGTTAGTACTTTTTCATTGTAACATGTCTTGATGTTTGCTAGGTTTATGCATAAAGTGCCTATATTATGATACATGATTCTTGTACAAAATTGGGCAAATAACAGTTTTAAGAAGTGACACTAGGTGGTACACTCGAGTCGGTTAGGTTAGGGTTATCAAAGTAGTTCTTTTAGGATTCCCACAAAGGTTGCCAGTAATCCGGTGTGAATGTTTGTTTATCACTGTTTGTAGTCTAATACGAGACATGAACATTTCAGGAAATTGTTAGTTGCTCGTTGTCACCCGTATCTGTCAACGTAATATTTTGAGAGTGCCGTTCAGATTAATGAATATTACTCTACCCAGATCAAAAAATCCAGTAATAGTATTGCACCTATACTATTATATACTACTGCGTAGGACGCTTTTCTTTAATGTTATTTCTTTATTGAAACCAAGTACCACGTCTGATCCAATCAACCACATTCTTACCAATTCGTGGACGGACACTAATGCTTATAATCAGACGCACAAAGCTATAATAAAATGTAGGCAGATCAGACATTTCAAATGTAACATTTCTAAATAAACATTTAACTAGATAATGCTTAGTAACTTAACATTTCAGTGTGTGGAGTACTGTAGTTTATGCGGCAACTTGCAAGTGATACCAATAGAGTCAAGTCGAGCCTGTCGCGTTCCCCAACTCCTGTTAACAGGACATTGATTACAACGCGTGACGAGTGCAGAAGCAGACTGACGGCTGTGCGATGCCATTCATCTGCATATGACAGAATTAACAAAAGCTGGAGCAGGAGTGGACCGTGATGTTTTTCATTAAAGACTTCCAAGGAGATGAACCAAACAAACGTTACCATGCACGAGTGTGTTTGGTTACAAACACACAGAGGGCAGAGGAAGGCTGCCGGAGCCAGGTGCCGGGCCGGGCTGTTATTATGTGTGTGGGGTGGTTGCCATGACAATACAGGGACCCGTCTGCCTGTTCCTTTAGGGCAGACTCCGGACAAATGAAACCGCATTCCCGCTGTGTGTAATGCAGAATATGCCGAATATGAAGTTTAGTGAGTAGTGTTCAGCAAAACGTGTTGTTTACGACGTTACTAGGAATTTATTATTTTATGAGAACAATCATGGTTAATACCAAATTGCCACAATTTCACTACAGTTACAACAGCTGTTAGTTTAGCACAAGGCGGAAAGACAGGCACTGAGGGTTTACAGAGGCAATTTTAGCCCTGGATGCTGAGAGCAGAAATATTTTTTTACAGTAGGTTTTCTATTTTAAGCCATTAATCTTGTGGAGTCTGTGGACCAGGGTGGGTTTTGCTAAAGGCATTTAGTCAATCATTGTTTATATAGCGTCTTAGTTATGTAGAATAGAATATACAAAAAACAGTACAAAATACAAAACTTACCAAAATACAACACGCCAAAAGATATTTAGTAATGGTTTATACAATATTATATTAAAGTTCCAGTTTTTGTAACACAGTAGACTAAAATAGAACAAATACATGACATTGAAATAATTGTCAATGTTTCTTTGATTGGAAATCATTTTGCAAACAACAGAAAGACAAATACACACAGGACACACACACATCCAAGTCCCGTTAGAATGACTTTGCTCTTATTTAACTTTTAGCTGTGAGTTCATGTGTAAATACAATTACAGTAATCATTTAAGAACTGCCACATATCTTAAATTGGTTGTAAGAAAAACGTTTAATGGTCTTTGTCACCTTTTCCGCCTGTCTGAAACATGTCAGTTATGTTCAGATGTACCTTTCCAGGAGCTGTTTAAATGCACTTTAAGATTTTCAGCTAATATTCTATATCTATAAAAGAAGTGAGATCAGTTCCTCTCTTACCCTTCTATCAAACTTCTAAAGAGTAACTGGCCACAAAATCATGTTCTGTAAAGTCAAACATTTCCTGTGTGTCACAATGTAACTCTGCTTAGTGGCTGTGTAAATCACAGGTCAAAGTTCAAGTTTGGCTTTTGTCCAGATCTAAGTGCTGATAAAGATGGAGCTCAGAGCTTAGAATTTTTGACAATGAGGCCTTACTTGGCCTTCGTCTTCTCGTCGTAAGTTCCAGCATTTTTATAAGCCCCTACATATCCTGTGTGCTCCACAATCTCCTCCCGTCCACCTTTTCCTCTGCCTTTTCCACCCTCATCGAAGCGCTCCTTGTGAGAGCCAGTATATTTAGCTGTGTCAGTCAACCTGTCCACTGCACCAGTTTTTGCCACTTTCTGAAATGATTTAAGAAAGAAAAAGAATAACATTCATGAATATGACAATGTATTTTTAAAAGCAGTAACAAGGGTCAAAAATGACATTGCCAAATCACTGAAACACAAAGAAAAGTGAGATCAGCAGTTGCCAGTTCTGATTTATTGTCTTTTGATTTGTTACTGCCCTCTAGTGTTATGAACAGATTACGGAATAATTTAGAGTCTTATAAAATGGTTCTTAATCTTGCTCCTGCAGCACCACTCATTTTTGGCATGTCATTAAATTGACCCAGTTCAGGTTTTGGAATGCTCTACTATTGAGATGAGTTAAATCACATGTGTTAGATAACTCTTTAGCCAAAAAATAGAAAACAATAAGGCCATTGAAAACACAAACGTCTGAAAATGGGTTTCGGAGTTTTTGAAAATGATGTGTATTATGGCATGTGTATTAGTATATGCTCTATAGGCATGTTCTGTCTATAGTACTATGCACATTAAAAACTTCTAAGCAGGTGTGTTGAGGCAAGTTAGAATTAACTAACACTGACCAAGTTTGGACAACCCTGCTTCACAAAGTGATATTACCAACTACTGGCATGGCATGCATAATCAGCGTTTTTAGTCATTTTCATGGATCTGTGAATCCGGATAATTTTGACAACATCATCACGTGTACATGAAACTTTTTCAAAAACACAAAGGAAATTTTTTTGTTTTTTAATACATTGTTGTCATGTAAATGTACCCTTAGATATCCGTTTTGTGCACAAACTGGGTTTTGTTTGTGCCCCACATACCCTAGTGTTAGTAGAAGCGTTTTTGTTTGTTGCTTCTCGGACATTGTCTGCTTTGAGTAAAATGTACAACACCGAAGGTCTGGTTTAGAGGCATTGATTTAATACAATAATATGGTAACACATATGCATAGCAAGATGACTGTCCAAGTGCTTGTACCACAATTTCTCAGATGACAGTTTTTGAATGATTGCCTTACCGTTACACCAACATTGGTGGGTTCTTTTCCTTCAATTAACTTATATATAGACTGCAATGCTTCTTCTTTGCTTTGACCTTTGAACCTCTTTGGGGCCAGTTCCTCTAGTGCTTTCTGGAACTCCTCGTATGTTATGACTCGAGATGTCTTTGCTCTAAATCATAAAGTACAAATAGATTTTTCAATGATGCAACAATGTGCTTAGGGAAAGTCTATGATGCATATTCTAAAAATAAACAATATATAAATTGACTAAATTTATATGGTTTTAATGCCTGCAAAATGCATTAAAACCAGATAGTGGCAACAAATTTAAGTTTCCAGAATAAATAAATCTTGACAAAATTACTTGACTTTGCTGAAGACAATATCTACATCAGTGCTGGTGACGTTCTTGCCGTCAATAACTTTGCTGTCTTTGCACAGTTTAGCCCAGTTTTTTCCATTCATCTCCTTTCCAGTGGCTTTGGTGTCACCATGAACAGCGAACTTCCTAAAGGAGCTCAAGAGCTCGTCCATGTCTGTGCTTTCCGCCATATTGGTATTCTGCCAAACAAATAGTAAGACTATGATCTAATGGAAAGACTTCTCTAAAAGAAGAAGTGTGTATGACCAAATAAGTCAACTGTAAGAGTGGCATGATAAATAAACATTACTGAAGCCTTGACTGGGGAAAAAAACAGAGCAAAAGATTACTGTGGAATTATTGTCTCAAAGCAATATTAAATGTGCATTATCTGTACAAAGATCTTTTATAGCTTTAGGCTGTACAAAAGAGTTTGAGCCCAGACAACAAAGCACCTCATGCTTTTATTTAGCAAGTCTGAATTATCTCAGTAAATCTGAAAAATTTAAGTTGTCCTGTGATTTTGGCTTTGTCTTTCATTGATGGAACACTGCAAACCTTTTTATATTCACCCTGTTTTCCATTGGGTTTTGAATGGCTGGAATGAATAAAGGCCAATTAAAGCACCAGCCAAAAGTAACACTTTCGGTGTTTGGAGCAGCAAAACCTGATGTAAAGATTTAAGACTTGAAATGAATGAGCAAACAAGATGGCTATCATTACACAAAAAACACTACAACAGACAGCTTCTTCCCTCCTTATAATTCTAATTATTCTAGTTATTCATGTAGCATAGTGATATACAGCCGTCTGTCTGCCTTAGGCCAATATGGCCAATTCTGTACTTTCTCTGTGTGTCTGCACAGGCCAGCCATTGTTGACAGAAGTGAGAGTAAGTGTGTGGGTGTGTCTTGGAGGTATTGTGGAATGTTTCAGATGGATGTCAAAGGTTTGGCAGCCGACTGTTCCATACAGAGGTGATGAGCACACAGAAATAGTGGGTGGGCTTGCCCATGCTCCAACTCTATCGTCTTACACCATCTGTAGTCTCCTCCCAAAACACACACAGGGAAACAGTGTACACACAGAACACTACATGACAAAAACTTATGCAGGATCTGTGTATAACCTATTTTGTGTCTGAGTGTTATTTATGAACTTGGGGTTATCTGATTTAAAATTGAGATTTGTTTACACATCCACAAAGAACAAGTTGTTCTCTATTTGGTATAGACTATACTTACAGAATGCTTGCAAAATTCATCAGTCGTTAAACCATTTCATACACAATTTTTATACACACAATGTGTTTAATAATTCCCTCTAACAACTACACTTTGTGAAAAGAGGGAAACAGAGGCTCTCACACCCATTCAGACACAATACACACACACACACACACACACACACACACACACATATATATATATATATATATACACAGCAAAATAACAATATGATATGGCCTTTTCTGTCTTTAGAGGCAAAACAAAATCGACCTTTGTTACAAATGTCTAACCATTGTCTTAAGAATTTATTACATTCCATATATTTACAAACTAATATCATTTGATATACAATTGAGTTTTTTCTTTTTGATTATACAGATTGAATCCTTTTACATAAAACCTACCTACTATATATAAATGATATTTTATTATTCTTATAAACATACTGATGTAATAAGTTTTTCAATTAAATTTGAATTATAATTTGATGTAATGAAATTATATAATTTTCTTGGTGTGGTAGAACGTCTAGATTGTTATGTCATTCCTACTTACTATTTAACCCATGCTGTCATAACAACAAATACTGTGTTATTTCAAACTTCAGATTTGTGTGTTTGTTTAGGGGCAAAATTAGTGCACCATAACAGCAAAGCAATATCTGACAAGATCTTGTAATAAGATAACACTGCTTTGGGTGTGTGTGTTTGTGCACTTACAGTAGCCTATGTAAGTAGTACACAGATACAACTCCCTCTTGATAACTGCATTAATATGTCAAACACAGCTGCTAAATATTGCTACATGATTTGCATGGGTCTACCGCATATGATAACAGTGTCACATACTGTACACAGATTCTACAGTGTCAAGGAATTTCTATAAATGAAGTGACACTCTTTGTCAATATTTACATACCTATGCATATATGCATGTATGCAGGTGTGCATCTGCATGGGTCTACTGCATATAATAACAGTATGTGTCACATACTGTACACAGATACTACAGGGTCCAGGAATTTCTATAAATGCAGTGACACTCTTTGTCAATATTTACATACATATGCATGTATGCATGTATACTGATGTGCATCTGCATATTAAAAACATTCTAAAACATTCATGCAAATGCATAACTGAAAGTAACAGTAAAATTGCTCTTACCTGTGCTGCTGCCAGTCCACACACACCCTGTCTGCACAACCGTCCTGCTCTCTCGCCCTCTCTCTGTCTGTCTGTCTGTCTCTCTTGTTACTCCCTTCTGAATCAGGCTTTAAAGGGCTGAGGGCTTGTTATCATCTGTTTATTCCTGTATCCATGGAGACGTCCTGTTTAACATCAAGGGATGGCAATAAAACAGGGAGAGAGAGAGAGTGTGTGTGAGAGAGAGCCTACTCAAGCTGTAGTGACCAGGGTCATTGATCATTCTGGATGAACTAGAGGCTTGAGCATAGCAACATATTGAAGCCAGCACTTAAACTCTGTCTAGGGTGGGGCATTTCTGTTTATCATCTGTTTTGCTGTGTTGTGTTTATATAAAAATGCTACTCATGTACTCAGCTGTGTGTGTGCGCACATGTGTGATTCAGAAGGAGAGTTAGGAACGCTATTTATCCAACACTGCATGTGTTAGTGTGCATGAGTTAGAAAGCTCCATCAGAAACATTTTAAATGTTTGAAATAAAAAAATAAACATTACATCTGTTAAAGAACTATTTTAATATTTCTTTAACATATATTTAATATTTTTGCATTTTTGGAATTTACGGTACACCTGTATACATCTGTATGGACAAGCATGTTGTCCACAAATTCGTAACTTGGTTATGACTGATTACTCGATTATTTTAGAATGTTCCCTGGTGTGGATGGCCAGACAACAGATGTTTGTCTCTATCGCTTTATGCCTCATTCTTGACCCCCATTTTACCCCTGAGTTCATATTTTCAAGGGTTACCTTAGGTTTCTTCTATATTTCCCAAGAGCAGAATGTATACAAAATTATGAGTCAAATGTGTTCAGGAGGACCTGACATCACTGGGAAATTAATTTTCAGTTTTCACATTTGTCTGGAATAATGTTTTCTATCTACCATTTTCTATCTTTGGTAAACATTGTAACTGCACAAACAAAGCACATACACAAACACATAATTCATCAGTCCTCACAAGTCTGTTTTCTAGAGCTCTGTTACATACTATTATGTCCTTTCTTTCATTTTTTTTGTATTTATGGCATAACATATCAAACTAGAATGCAGGATGACAACAATGTTAATAAGATGAATAATTCAGGCTTTACCAGTTCTATGAATGTACATTAGACTGTTCAAATTGCACTGTACAAACTTTGCCAAATGCTAACATACAAAGACTTACACATACAAAGAGCACTTTTATTCTCATGCTAAATCGTGATACTAAAGGATTTATCATTTCGCTCTGTCATAAATTTTACATTTGGATTTATACATAGAGATGTTTGTTTAAGGTGCCCTGCATTCATCTCTTTGCAATAATGCAACTGACTGAAACTCACTTGAAACTATGTCGCCACATTGAAGCACACTGCTGCTGTACTTATATGAGCAAATGTTTGTTGAAAAGTTACTGTTCCCTGCACCAGAATACATCATAAAGAAATAGTAGAGTATTGAGTATTGTAGAGTATACAGTATACATAGAGTATTGTATTGTATTTGTTTATGAGAAAGAGAGCAGGACACATTCATGTTACTGGTATGAAAGCAATTTAAATATCTTTAGATGTGTTCTCTGTGTTCGAATATTAAATTATACTGTAGCACCCGAAGCAACTGTTTTACTAAAGTCTTTTAAAGACATGTCAATATTTAAGCAAAATCCCGATTTATTTAGCAACTCAGTTTTTTTTAAGTACTTGGACAGTTCACCTAGAGCAATCTGGTATTAAGTGTCTTGCTCATGAAGCTCAGTACTTGTAGGACTTGAACGAATACCCTTCCAATTACCAGCCCTGAGTCTCAGCCACTGTATACGCCACATTATATTCATAGCTCTTAGGGTCAGAAGTTCATCAACTTTAACTTAAAATGGCTGGTCAATAAACCCATCAATCCAATCATCAATCCACTTCTGACCCTGAAAACTCATATTCTGAATCGAAAAAAATCTCAAGCAAAGTCTGTTATAGACATTAGCATTAATATGGAAACATACTGGATTATTTCTTTCTGTAAAAACAATGACTTAAACCTAAATGCGTGCTACACACACTCATAGCCCTATTACCAGACTTATGTTTCAATAAAGTGCTGAGTGATGTCTGTCACACATTTAGCTTTGGACAGTGCAGCTAGCATAGTATGTGCATAGTACGTGTGACCTTAATATGACTGACATATTTAGTGAGTGTATCTGTGTTGTCATGGAAACTCTTTGTTGTGATTTCAAACTTATCGAACTATCACTCTGCAAAATGGCATGTAGGATTCGAATTGTAATATATTTGCCATAATCTGACATTTACAAAGTAGAACATGTCAAGCACACAACATTTCAACACACCCCTCAATAAATGTAAGTGCCATTTATCAGCTACACTAACATCCAGTTTCATACCTACCTTAGCACCTGTATTGTTAAAACCAACTGTATACACACACATATACGTCATATATTTGGAATATCTCTTCATCACTTTTTCTTTCATCACTTGATTCAATGTGCACATGAGGAAGCGGTCAGCAGATGGAAGATTGTCGGGGTGCTCTGATCCAAATACCATCTTCTCATTTGCTTAATTTGTTTAGCTTGTTTAGTGCTTAGTGGAAGGAAAGAAAAGCCCACAGCCTGTAGGAAACAGATGTGCACCTAAGAACAAAAAGGCCTGGAGTTGTGGGTAGTAGGTTTTTGTGTTTGATGATGTAATCAGCTCTTATTCCACCAACTACTGGTCTATGCACAGTCACTTAAGACATTAGGGGTTCTAATATGTGCACATGACACAAATAAATCATTTAATAAACATCTGTGTCCAACAATGATAAATGAGGTCCACAATAACGCTGTGATTTAATGAGCGTGAACAATCACTTCATATTTTAGCCTTTGTTTTAACTATTGTCATGGAGACGACCGCTGCTAGCTTTGTTTATTTTCTCTTCTTTATAAGTACTATAGATGAGATCACAATTGGAAATGAATTAAACATACTGGGAGACATTGATAAGTGAAAGACCTCACAAAAGCACACATTTGTGTTTAATTACTTTGAACATTGACTGCCTCAGCTGTATGTGAGGATTTTTGTTTATTATTGCATTTGCTTATTTTAATTAATATATGTACACTGTTTAGATCAAAAGTAGGCTATAAAAGGTATGTGCATGTGCCGCAGTACATGACATGGACATACTGTTCTGGTTTTAATCCTCTGACTTTTCATTTGGTTCTTTGTTCTTTAATGTGATGAAGTCAGGGGAATAACATACATCTTGATTAAAAGACCCTAGAGCTAGATTACAACTTGTGGAGACTCTCGTGACTCAATGTTTCCCTGAGTAATAACCCTGTTTGATTGATTTATTGATTTAGTTTAGTTTAAAACTGGGATTCATTTTGTATTCTTTAGGCAATGATGTTTCGCACAAAGAGTAACAGAAATACTGTACAAAACTAAAAGGTGTTAGTTTTGATGTACTTTTAGCATCAAGATTTAAACCTAGACAATAAACCTTTGATTTTACAGTTATATCTGATTTTAGATTAATGTATATATTAAATACCAATAATAAACAACCAATAAACCTATACCAGTGACAATGGTCTGACCACAATATAAAACTTTTGTTTTTATCTCTGATATGATTACATGCGGTGTACCTAAGACTCCAGCCACAAGGTTTGTGTCAGTAATGCTACTGCTGTCACATTTATGCATGCCTCAGCAGAGGAACCCTGTCTGACAGTGTTACGATGTTACAATGTCCTGGTGCCATGGTAACACTCAGTACACTTGCTATTGCAAAATGGGTCACCTGGGTTTCAGAACAACAGTGTACAAAAAAAAAGAAAAAAACACTGAAGAAAGTAGGAAAAGAGACAGAGTCAAAATAACAATTGCAGAATTTAGCAAAGAAACCCCTTTAAAACTTTTACAGGCTTGTAAAACTGTATAAATCTTTAATATACCTATGAAAAAGATTTGAATGACCGGCTGTAGGGTTTTATAGGAGTTTAATATTAAATAATATTTGGGCAGAACATGATCCTAATTGATTTTTTAATGCAGGAGAGAATGGAGATTTTGAATGATTCAATACAGCTGGATAGGATCCACAGACCTGTGCCATTTTCATACCCAAGACAATATCCCCATTCTCTAAGCAAGGACTCACAAGCACACCCACTAATGATATTGTGCTTGCACTGTTGGTAAATAAAGCCAGCCAGTTAAACACACCCTTATTCAGTTGACCTATCATGATGAATTAGACTTGATTCTACTCTGATCACCACCTGCTCATGTTTTCACCTCCTGTAGTCACTATGACCTTGACTGCAGGCTCACTGACCTGGCAGAGGACAGTGGTAGTGTTCTTAACTGATAAGTCTGTGTTGTATTAAAATATACCAACATGCTGTTTAGGTGACGTCCATGTGCAGGTCCTGTTGGATAAAGTTTTCTGCTTTAAACTTGACATAGAACATTCTTTTTTCAATGTTGTACAGTTACACAGTGAATAACACTTTGACAGTTAAGCAGTGGTGGTTTACATTAGAGGTGTGAATGCTGGATGTGTCATCAACTAGATTTGTATAATTTTTCAACTGCGCCTACAAGTGACCGTTGTGATCTATTTGTGTTAGCCAAGTGTTGCTATAGACACCCTAATGTGCCAAAGAGGAGTATAAAAGTTCTGTGACTACAGAAATGTTTTTTGGAAATCTATATTCGGCTCTAGTTAAAATCTAGTTTTTACATTAATGCACATATAAATGATAATCATTGTGCATTGCGGCTACAGATGCTGTTTTTAGCAGAATTGTCTGCTAAATTGCTCAAAATGTGCAATATACCAGAGCAGAACTATATATCCCACAATGCAAAACACCTGACTTAACATTCCATTTTCAGTTTTTCAAATAAACCTTATTAGGATTGAATGATTACTCATAAAGGTGATACCTGTATGCCGAATCTAACAAAAAATGTAGCATACTATTTATTAAACAGTTTTTTTTTGCAAACTGCATGTTCAACATACTTAAAAAAAACAATGCAATACAGTGTATACCACGCAGTATGCTAGTAGTCTGTTCCAAACATATGCAATGTTGTTTAGACAACACAAGAAATTCTCAATTTTTTGCTTGGTTTATTTAGCCAGATTTTATATTTTAACAAGTTTTCCACAGTGCAAATATTTCTTGAAGGACAGTTCTGAGACAAATCTTATAAAAAAATTCACTTGTTCTTTAAATTTTACTTAATGCTTAAATGAAAATAAAGAAGAAACATACAAAAATCCATTAAAACTTTGCTCATTGAGAACTTAAAGCAGCAAAATGTACAAGGAAATAACCTAAAAGTCATATTTACATATTGCTTTCTGTTTGGGCCAATAATTGCACCTACTCATACCACTGCATCACACTTAACAGTTTTCTACAGCACTGTAAAATTTTTTACTATGCCACTCCATCTCTCCAAAACACAAACTAACTTGTGACAGAATGAACATGCATCAGGGTTAAATATCTTGTGGCACAGTGTAATATGAGATGTTAAAAATGAGTTTAATGTTAAAATATGACTACACACACTTCAACGTATGTACTAGAGAACACATGCACAAACTTGTAAGTGGATCTGTTTCAACAGCCAGACATATTAAAGCTTTTTAAAGTAAAACAAAAATGATTAATATAATAACAATATCAGTAACAATAATTTAAAAAGGTACCTTTTGGATAATGTACAAATACTGAAAAAACTGAACACCATAATCTGTCACTGACAAGTGTTTTTTAAAAAAAATGTAAAGCTTTGGCAATTAAATGAACAGTTAGAAAGTACTGAACTGAAATTAAATTGTGTTAAAATGTATTTATGCAATGCTACATTGGAGTCATATATGTAGTAAATGTAGTGGAATTAATGAAGGCTAAGACAGTCAGTTTGTTATTTATATAGTGACTAGGATTCCTTAAAAGATGATTGTGGGCTCAAAACTTAAATATTAAATAAATATTTCTAAACGTGATTCTGATCTAAGATCAAACCTCTTAAATCCCACTATTAAACAGGTCTATTGAAACTTTTACAGCAAATGTCTTAGCAAAAGTCACACAGCAAAGTACAGAAATGCCTTCACTCTAAGGCGTTTGATGAACGTGAACCCTCCAATTTCCATTGCTGACATTCAATAGTTCTTGCATAGGTTGCATCAGATTTAGTGCTACAGGTCTATGTGATTCCTCTTCAAAAGCGACTTAAGTTTTCTAATAGAGAGAAAAGGCCATTTGTGTGCCTGATTAGTCTTGATTAGGACCTGTGTGTCTCTGTAGTGTAGCAGTCATTATTCCAGCGAGGTTCTTATTCCAGCGAGGTACTTTTCTTTTTACCTGTCCGTTTCTGTTTAATCACATGGGGACTTTCTTCTGCACTCATGTGTTCTTGCAGCACGGCAGGTTCCCCGCTCTCCCGACTCACAAATACAGATGTATTATGGGATACTATTTCAAACCTCTGCTCTGCAGCTTTACGAGCTGCAGCCTTCCTCTTGGTCTTGGGCTGAGGTGAGGTTAGAGGCTGTCCAGCTGCTGAGGGAGGCAAAGCACAGTGGAGGGAAGAGGAATAGGTGGTGACAGAAGCGGCACCAGCTGAAGTGGCAGAGCAGATGGAGGTCGGAGCGGCACTGCCGAGCCGTGCCATCGCTACTGGGATCTCCTCCAAAGACTCTGCGGAGTCAGAATGATACTCAGCGGGTGGGGCGGCTGCCTGTACAGGTGCAAGTGGGGGGAGGGAGGCCCGCAGGGGGAATGCTGGGAAGGGTAAGCGTTGACTGAGAGAGGAGGACACGGTAGTGACACCTACAGAGGACTCTAATTGTGCAAAGCAGACACAGACACAGATCACAAGGGTAACTGCTCATACACTGACAACTGTATGCACAATTCAAAAGAAGCTAAAACAAGCCACCCACCAGTAAAGACTGTAATAGGAAACTACTTTTAATACTCAAAAACAGCTAAAATTGAGGTTCAAGGGGCTAAGAGCAACTGGAAAATGGAGATATACTGTATTACTTTAACTATCTTAACAAGACACAAAGGAAGTGTAAGGACACGCAACTGTTTAAACACTCAATGTATAAAGTACCTTTGAGCTAAAATAGAGTAGTTGTCTTGTCCTGTTTTATTACTTTATCACCAGGTTATCACAATAATGTTTAATTTTTAGACCTTACACAGGCTGCTCAGTGATGCAGATCAACCGACACAATTAAAAGCAATTTTTATATTCTTTCATACTTTATAATTACCTTATAAACCAGAATAGGTTGTGATAAAAATGTGATACAAGAAAATTACTTTGTTGCTACACCATACTTGGAAGTACTTGCAGTAGTTGTAAATATAAACTGCTGTATGTTACAGTATGTATTGCCACTGAGTTAACACCTAAGTGTGACTGGGCAAATATCATAATATCCATGATTTAGCAATAGAGTTCCTTAAAATTAGATGTTGGTTAGTTTCTCCAGTATTTTAGCCTCTCAGTAAAGAAGACATTAATCAACTGATTGTATGCGTGTCTTACCCTGCTCACCAGAAGTTTTTGGCATGCCTCTGGTAGTGCTGGTGTTGGTGGACCTGTCACTGTTTATCTCGGTTGCAAGTTTGTGCACTTTCCTCTTCTTTTTCTATACAAATAAACAAGACCATTTAATCACATATTGGGGCATAAGGAGGTGGCAGCAAACGCCTGTAAGTGTATGTCAAATTATAAAGCAAGGTAAACAGACCATTAGATGTGTATTTTAAACCCTAAAAATACCATGGATATAAAATCAGTTGTTATGTGTGTCTAGTTGTTAAAGTGTGTGTGTCACACCTGTCTGTGTTTCAGTGGGCGTGGTGATGTTTTAGACTGTAAGACAGCAGGGACAAGCTCTTCACCCATCTGCTCAGACGAGCCTCCGATTCTGCCGTTGCCATACCGCCTGCAGACAGACACCCAGAACAGAAAATACTGTACATCAAAGATCGAACGATGTTTTACATAATTTACTTTACATGGTAAACAATGACAAAATACAACAACCGAAAAATGAATCAATTACAAGGCCTAGTTTTAATTTGCGCATTTCCTGTGTTGATTTTGGGGGGAAATCTGTGTTACTGAAAGGAATGGCTTTAACCACAAAATGTTACATGAAGCTGATTGTACTGTACTCTTATTGGTCGCAGAATGCATTATAAGATTAACAAAATGATACAAAATTAAAAATAAATGCAAAAAGGGTGGAATATGCAAAACTACTCCCATAATGTGTGTCCAATCACATTATCTCAGTTGGCATTATCTCTGTGGATTTCAAGCCACTGTGGAACTACTCTGTCCAGGCCACTGTTGGCTCACATCCACATGCAAGCAAATATCCACACCTTTCTTTGGATGTATTACCAGTGACGATCCATGATCTCATCTGACAACTGACACTCCCATTCTGTCATCCCTCTTTGTGTCACACATAATAATCATGAAGCACTGCATCAGAATATATTATATATTCACCTCATTTCAACATGTGGCTTTGTGGAAGCTTAAAATGTCCAGTACATTTAACATTAAAGTTACAAGCTCTTAAAGAAAACAAAATGCTTTACAAAAT
>JAZGTI010008369.1:0-20242 GCA_036877585.1 Botia kubotai | reverse complement strand
ATACTCGGAAATTGTGCTCTGCATTTAACCCATCCAAGTGCGCACACACACAGTAGTGAACACACACACACCGTGAACACACACCCGGAGCAGTGTGCAGCCATTGCTGTGGCGCCCGGGGAGCAGTTGGGGGTTCGGTGCCTTGCTCAAGGGTCTCACCTCAGTCGTGGTATTGAGGGTGGAGAGAGTGCTGGTAATTCACAATCTCCACCTACAATCCCTGCTGGACCTGAGACTCGAACCTGCAACCTTTGGGTCACAAGTCCGACTCTTTAACCATTAGGCCACGGCTGCCCCGAAGTTTGTGTAGTATGTAAAAAACATACTAATGCATAGGACATATTTTATTGGGCAAAACAATAAAAGAGTTTGATAAAGAGTTTAAAGTCTTTTCACTAAAGATTTGATATGTGCCGAACGAAGAAAGAAGCATGGATGGGATCTTCTGGACTTTTGTTTGTCTTTCAATTTCAGCAATGATCCTTTCTTTTTTGCTGTTATCCCTCTTATTCCTGATGACATCCTACAAAAATATTACCCCAGCAACATGGTTAACCTTCAGAGGGGCCCGATTAACTCAATGTTTTATTACATTTATGCTCCTACACTGAACCTTCTCACCTGAGTACCAGTGCCAGCCACTCTGCCACCCAGTTCGACACTGAAAGCAAAAGACTGTAAAATGACAACAAGCAGTCTACTAAACCCAGTCATTACCATGGGTAATGACTAGCGGTGGCTAATCGACCCATATTTTCTGGCCCAGTAGCTGAATCTGAAAAATAATTTGATTTGAAATTTGATTTATCTCCTTGTGGAATGGATGTATAATTTTGGTTAGAGTTGTTCATTTGAGGATCTGGGACTACAAATCGCACAGGAAAATTCTGTAATTAATTAAATAAGTGTTCCTGTAGCTCATTTGGCAGAGCACTGTGTTAGCAACGCAAAGGTTGTGGGTTCGATTTCCAGGGGAGCACACATACGAATAAAATGTATAACTTGAATGTACTGTAAGTCGCTTTGAATAAAAGTGTCTGCCAAATATGTAAATGTAAATAAGGGTCTTGCTTTATGCAGTCTGGGATGATGGATGATTGGAGGTAATCCTGGTTTGCCACCTCGTCCCGCTTTTTTAGCCAGAAGCACTCATCTCTTATCATTGGACCATGATTAGCATTCAATGGCCCAAAAGATTAGGTGCTCACTTCACCACATATGGTCTAAGTGCCTCAAAAAGAGAAGTAATGGTGCCTGACTCATTAAAAAAACAAAAAAATAAATCTGCAGATTTCTCACGGATGGTGAGAGTGGATAATGCACTCTGATGGGGTTCATATATGAAGTGGGTCAGGGCAGAACTCGTGCTCTGACGGGTTTGTACGTGAAGCGTAATAGGGTCGGACTCACGGAAGGCTGTGTAGAGCTCCTGAAGAGTCAGGTGACCGTCGTTGTTGTAATCATCATATCGCAGAAGGTCTTGCATGGTGCACTCCATTAGGATTTCTTCTAAATGCTCCATTATAGAGATCTAAGAAAGAATGTGTGGTCACATTTAATTACAGATGTGCTAAAGCACTTATCTTATGCCACGCCTTTGTCAAATTTTTGATGCTGTTTTGTTTTCACATTTAAGGTTTTATAACTACTGTGTTTGTTGAGCACATGGCATGTCATATTACTTCACTGCATTTCTTCTGAATTTGCAAACAGTCTCAATATTTTACATTTCAGCTATTGTACCGTATGCTATTGTATAGCTGTTCTACAAACAAAAGCTTTTGTTTTAAGGATGAACATCTGAAAATTGTCTTGAGATCGGTACATTAGGTAACAAAAAACTGGGCTTATCTTACCTCTGTCAGCTCCTTACTGCTCACATGCCCATCCTGGTTTAGATCTAAATACTTGAACATGGTGTCCACCAGGGCCCTCCTTCGGTCCATTGCATTTTCTAAAGTTTGTTTTCTGTTCGTCAATCTCATGGGCTGCATACCCAACAGCATGCTCTTCAACTTGTTATACTCTGTCATGGTGCATGTGTCACCTGTAAAGACACAGCAAAGAATTTTAATTAGCCTTCATTTAGCTGGATCTGTCCACAGGCAGCATACAGAGGAGTGTGCTGGAAACATTTCCACAAAGATGATTTACATTAATGCAAGAATGTGTCTGCAATTTGCATTTTTGGACAGTCATTCTGTACAGGGGTCACAGTTAATACACTGTAATCCTGTGATTTACGCCCAAAAACAAAAGGTAAAAATTCTTATTTAAACACTTTAGCTGTATTGCCATCTCTTTCAGCAGTGGGAGATTAGCAAGCGTGTTTGAACCTGTCACATTAATTCCCATGCAGCACTTATGTCTATGAAACATGCCGGTAAAAATGAAAACCATGATTAATCAAGTGTGATGGTGACTGTTTTTCCTTACTGGCAATACAATTATACAAACACGGCCCACCCGATGAGCCTCTCTTTAAGACCCCTTTGAGTGGGAGGAAGAGATGACAGAGAAAGAAGCCAGCGTGAGCGGATGTATTATGAAAAGCTCATCGAATATGAATAAATCATTAGAAGACATCCCTACACAACTTGAAAGATCAGTGATCCACACTGAGGAGGCATTGCTATAGCTAATGAATACCAAACAGAGACCATGCCAACAGTAATTGACCACTTCTAACTTCAGACTACTAAAGCTAAAACTCTCAGAAAAATATCTGATCTCTCACACATCAAATACAGTCGCTGCAGTCATGTACAGACTTTTAGAGTTTTGGGCACAATCATGTTTATTGCATTTATTTAAGTTTATGTTAATGTTCTGAATGTGCGTGAGACGAGTCAGTCCAGCCACTACAACTTTGTATGATTGACATAGTGATTACAATAGAAGCCTTTCTATTGCCGTTTGAATATCAACACAAGGGTCTCATATCATATACTCCTAGCAATACTGCTATCATTATACGTAATGTTGTGGAATAAAAGGTTTTAGTTATTTACCCTGTTTATTTGTTGAATGTCAGCAATTAGCCTACCATATGTTAGTAGTGCATGGCATCCATAGGTCCCTAAAATGTGTCTGATTGGTGTCTTGTGAACATAACACCAAACAAGACTAATCATTCAGGGCTTCCTTAAGGCTTTGAAACCACTAGTATGGCTCAAACAATAAACCACACTAGTGGTTCATTGTTTCTATGTGTAATGAAGACTTCAAACAGTCCACTAACTAGTCCAAGTTTTGCACGTCTCTTAAACACATTATGAGGTCTTGAAGAAATTGTGGCGGTTAACTTTACCTGCAACACTACCACTGCAAAACAATATTTTAATGTTGTTCATGTTTAATGTTTAATTCAATATTTCTCTGACCAGTGTTCTTCTTGCTTGGTCTGTCAGTTTAGGTGGACGGCCATGTCTTGGTAGGTTGCAGTTGTGGCATACTTGTTCCATTTTTGAATGATGGATTGAACAGTGCTCCTTGAGATGTTCAAAGCTTGTGATATTTTTTTATAACCTAACCCTGGTTTAAACTTCTCCACCAATTTATCCCTGACCTGTCTGGTGAGATGCTTGGTCTTCGTGATGCTGTTTGTTCACTAGTGTTCTCTAAAAAAAAAAAACACAGAGGCCGTCACAGAACAGGTGTATTTATACTGAGACTAAATTACACACAGGTGGACTCTATTAACTAATTTGGTGATTTCTGAAGGCAATTGATTGCACCAGATTTTATTTAGGGGTATCAGAGTACAGGGGGGCTGAATACAGAAGCTGTGATGGGACTGAATATCATACTGAATGATGAACTCACTGCAAGAACATGTCCATTGGGACGTTGCGGTCGCAGGTGTCTTTTTTTCTGTAAGAAGCAATTGGGACGTTGCGGTCGCAGGTGTCTTTTTTTCTGTAAGAAGCAAAGAACCACTTTGGTTGATCCCTGGGCTGCTTCTTCTGCACACAAGTGTCAGCACGCCCTGAAGGCAATTTGGGGGAAACAATGGAGTTTCTGCCGGTTGAAACCACTCATTGCCCATCAAGCTCGTCCAGGCCAGTTGCATTTCCAGATGAGATGTGCACCGACTGTCACATTTGGGGCATGAGAAGAGGCTGAGTTATCAATTGCAGCATTAGAGGGTGAGCTTCCATCACCTGGTGTGAATTACTTGGGAATGCCAGCACCCACAGGTGCATCCTCACTTTAAGGAAGACGCGGAGATGTTGGCCATGATTTTCTGGTCTGGCACAAGCATCAGGTTGAAGTGGAAGCCTCCGCCCTCCCCAGAACGCCTGTGGCTGGATGATTGGTACTTAGGCACTGGGAAGGACTCTCGGCCTGTCCCAGTTCCTTTCTTCCCGGAGGTGTAACAATGAGCTCACAAAATCATGGAAAGCACCCTGTTGATGACTTTGCCTGCCAGTTTTCAAAGGTGAAATAGCAGACGAAGACGATTAAACACATCCTGCCCCGTCATGGTCGTACCTCAGCATAAAGACCCCAAAGACAGCCCCCTCCGCCTGCAGACCCCAACCAGGGCAAGCCAGGGGCCCTGTTTGTACAAGTGCTTGCTTTGGGCTCCACCCAAGGGATGGTTTCTCACCATCTGGCTTGCGTTATAGTGCAGGCTACCCCATTGCTACTTCCCATTTTCTCTGGGCCAGGCATGCAGAGATGGGCCAACACTGCAGCTTTCTGGTCACCCTCTGGCTACGCCTATTAGTGTTTGGGAAGACACGTTACTTTCTCATTACTCAAAAGATGTGATAAGCCAGTGCACAGTTCAACTCGATTCTGCCTATGTCCTGCCAAGATTTACCCACTGTTTTGGGTACACCAGTCATTCCATTGCATGCTTTAGCACTGTTTGTACAAGTGGCTTGCTCTCCCTAACCCATAGCACTGGCTAATTAAGACAATATGGCTTGACTATGCGATTCAATACACCAGGCATCGGTCCAGGTACTGCAGCACCCTCTTCTTTTTGGTTCAAGAGATTATGCCTGTTCCAGCAGCCGAGATGGATGCAGGGTTTTACAGCCCTTGCTTCTCTGTGCATAAGAAAAGCCATGGGTTGCGATAAATTCTGGATTTGCATGTCTTGAATCAGGACTCTTCACAGACTCCCTTCAAGATGTTAATGCAGAAGCGTATTCTGATGTGTGTGCAGCACCTAGGTTAACAACTATAGAACTGAAGAACACACTCATGACTCGATTTTACCTCAACACAGACTCATTTGTCTCCCCCATGTCTTAACAACCAATGTTGCGGAAACTGCTCTTTCCCATTTGAAAGAGAGGCATATACATTCTCCACTACTTCGACATCTGGTTCGTTTTGGCCCACTCTCAAGAAGAGTTGTGTGCACCGAGGGACCTGTTTCTCAGTCATCTAGACAGGTTGGGGTTTTGTGTCAACTGGAAAAAGAGCAAGCTCTCTCCAGTGCAGACCATATTTTTTCTCTGGATGGAGTTAAACTCAGTGACTATGATGGAACGCCTTACAGAGGAGTGTGTCCATTCATTGCTGAATTACCTCAATCACTTTAGAGGACAGGAATCACCACAAGAGGGCGGTCCCAATGAAGTATTTTTTAGAGACTCCTGGGACATATAGCATCCTCAACGGCAGTAGTGCCCCTCGGTTGATGCATATGAAACCGCTTCAGCATTGGTTGCAGAACTTGAGTCCCACAGAGGGCACAACACATATCAGGTGGCTGTCACTCTGATGTGTCACTGTTCTTTCAGTCGTGGTCAAATTGAGAGTTCCTTCGTGCTGTTGAGCTACGCAGCAGATTTTGAGATGTATTGTCATAAAGACAGATAGAGCAAACATGGGCTGGCATGCCGTATGCAACAGGCATGCAATATCGGGTTCCTGGACAGGTTCTGGCCTACGTTAACATACATTGCCTGGAGCTGTTGGTAATCCAGGGCAAGCATGTGTTGGCCCAGACAGCTTGTCCGTCACCTCCTTCTATGGAGGCCTCGTGACAGGTCACACTGTGGAGAGTGTGCAGATCATGCTGACAGGTCATGCTGTGCAGGTCACACCCCCACATGATCCAACTTTTTTGTTCAGGTTGTGCAATATTCGTATTCATGAAGTGTCAAAATCTCCAGTGTTAGTGGAGAGTAATTTTTTATTGAATTGTTTTTTATCTTATCAATTACATAGTAAAACCTTAAGGAGCTATTTCTACCTGATCTGACTTTAAAAAAAATACTTTCAGTGGGGTAAACGAATGTCATTAGATTGATCCAGTCATATAAAATCATATTTCATACTTTAATAACACTGTTGATTTATATGCTCCTGCACAAAAGTGTGAATTTTTAAATTAACTGCTAATTGTTTTCACAGTACAAAAAACAGCATCTGTAGCCTGTGCATGGAGGTGATGAGAACACAATCAATGTTTTTCAACAGAAAATCCATAAAAAAGTTAAACCCAAGTATGAAAAATTAAATAGACTTATTTCACAGTATGATACTTTACAGTATGTGTATTAATTACTATACTAATTCAGTGTTTTGTGTTAGTGCAGTGAATTTTTAAGTGAAAGTGATGTATTTGTCAATATATGGTAACCCATACTTGAAATGTGACCTCCGCATTTAACCCATCCAGTGAGTAATGAACACAAACACAGTAGTGTAAACAACCTGAGTAGTAGGCAGCTATCATTCCTTGCTCAAGGGCCAGCTGTGGTAACCTGTGACCTTTGGTTGACAAGTTAGACTCTCTAACCATTGGGCCACAACTGCCCCAGGTGGCACCAGCGTGAACTGCTGCATATATGTAGATCACAAACTAATGTTTTCAATATTACTGCATTGAAGATTACAGCTGTTTATACTTAGGGGCAAAGGCAGAGGGTGGCACATAGTACATAATTGATGTGCTTTTGTGGTTGTTTTAAAATAGTTTTTGCAGCTTTGAAAAATATATAAAGTATCTTTATCAAAGTAAAATGTGAAAAATAAGCAGAACACATTACAGCTCTATATTTCTTGTATACCAGAAACAAGTAAAAGATTTGTAAGAATGCACTTCTCACTGTTATGTTTTCTTTTTCATTTAAAAATGTTAGCATTAGTTCTTAAGTATCCACATGATCTTTGCTTGAAACATCACTAAAACATCACCTTTTTCTTATGGTAATAAAAGTTCTAAATGTAGTGAATTAGACTTCTCTCTTGATAAATTAAATGACAAAAGATACCAGTTCAGAAATGTAGCCTGTGGTCAAACAAGTATAATATAGAATTGAACCAATTTACAGAGACTACACAAACCTTTAATTGAACAATTCAACATCAAATAAGTCGTAATATAGTACATAGGACAACATTTTAATTGTGAATCTTTTTAAGGCTGAAATAACAGTACTGTTCTTTTATCATTACATTGCAATAGAGTTCCTTTCCAAGGAAACTTGACAGCATCTGGTTCAACGCTATACGGAACTGGTGTCTTTCATGTCTAATCACGCCAATCTAATTGGCCAATGGCAGTGTATGATGCACACCGGGTGCACCTGCAAGTATATTAAGGCATCTGTAGAGCAGCTAATCAGCTGTTTTTGTTATCAGGAGATGTTTTTGTCTGTTCTTGTGTTGAAGAAAAAACTCAGAAAATTGGGTTACAAGTTACAGAAACGAAACAATGTTTCTCCAGACCAAGGTGCTTCAATAACAAACACTGAACAAACATTGAACATCACATAACTACAAGGGCTACATAATTTATACATAAAGTGCACAAGTGCAAACATGTTCAGACAGCACAAGACAGCACAATGACTATTGGGACAGACTGTGAGCATAGTAAGTCCCAGTGCAGCGCCGACCAATACACAGTTCTGTTAAGAAGAGAAAAGTAAACCTGGTGACAATGAGAGATGTAAACATAAGTGTGACCATAATTATATCAGCAGGATGTGCAAAAAAAAAATTGTGCAAAAAAGGACTGTAGAGGGTGGAGAATGCACAGCTGTGTGTATAAATAAGTTTATGTGTGTGTGTTTGTGATCCTTCAATCCAGTTTCTGAGTATTGAGGAGTCTGATGGCATGGGGGAAGAAACTAGTACATAGTCTGGTCGTGAGGGCCCTGAATGCTATGGTACATTTTGACAGTAGACAGTAGGAGGGTAAAGTGTGAGTGAGAGGGGTGTGTGAGGTCATCCACAATGCTGGTGGCTTTGCGGATGCAGCGGGAGGTGTAAATGTCTGTGATGGAGGGACGAGAGACCCCGATGATCTTCTCAGCTGTCCTCACTATCCGCTGAAGGGTCTTACGATCCGAGATGGTGCAGTTCCCAAACCAAGCAGTGATGCAGCTGTTCTTGGTGCTCTTGGTGTCCTGCCGATGTTCAGCGGAGAGTGGTCATGGTGTGCTCTTCTGAAGTCAACAACCATCTCTTTTTTGTCCACATTTAGAGACAGGTTGTTGGTTCTGCAACAGTCCTTTAGCCGCTACATCTCCTCTCTGTATGCTGACTCGTCGTTCTTGCTGATGAGACCCACCACGGTCATGTCATCGGCGAACTTGATGATATGATTCAAGCTGTGCATTGCTACACAGTCATGAGTCAGCAGAGTGAACAGCAATGCACTGAGCACACAGCCCTGTGGGGCCCCAGTGCTCAGTGTGGTGGTGTCGGAGGTGCTGTTCCCGATCTGGACTGACTGAGGCCTCTTAGTCAGGAAGTCCAGGATCCAGTTGCAGAGGGAGGTGTTCAGGCCCAGCAGGTTCAGCTTTCCAATCAGGTGCTGGGGAACGATTGTGTTGAATGCTGAGCTGAAGTCTATAAACAGCATTCAAACGAATTTGTTTTTATTGTCCAGGTGGGTGAGGGCCAGGTGGAGGGTGGTGGCAATGGCGTCCTCTGTTGGGCGGTTGGGGGCGGTAAGTGAATTGCAGAGAGTCCAGAGAGGGGGGCAGCAGGGTCTTGATGTGCCTCATGACAAGCATCTCAAAGCACTTCATGATGATGGGTGTGAGTGCAACGGGACGGTAGTCATTGAGGCAGGGTACTGTAGTCTTTTTTGGCACATGGTGGTGGACAATGGTGGTGGCCTTGATGCACGTCGACACAACGGTGCTGCTCAGGAAGGTGTTCAGATGTCTGTGAAAACATCTGCCAGCTGGTTTCTTCCCGTCAGAGGTTTTTACACCTAAAGACATGCACAAACTGTGTTCTTTGCCTGAATTAGGGGAGGAGCTGAAAAAGGACATGGTTCTTTGTTGCAATATGGGTCTGTATCCAGAGGGTCTGTTGCAATAATATAAGTTCAATATGGAGGGCTGCAAGGCTCAGTGTTTGGGTGTCTGATTTTCACTCTGGATATGACACCTCTGGGAGCAATTATTAAAAGACGACGTTCATTGCTATGCTGACAATACTCAGCTGTATATTTCTTTGAGGCCAAACAAGACATAAATTTGCCAAGTTAACAGAATGTATAGTTTATATTAAAACTTTGATAACTAGCAACTTTCTACTACTAAATTCAGACAAAAATCCCATAAGAGATTATTAGCCACATTATTAGGCACTATGTAAACTGGAACTGGGGACCCAGATAAACTGTTTTCATACTAAGTCTGTCTGTCTTTAATTTTCCCAAGGTCCTGTAGTCAGCATGATCCAGATTTTATCCAGACCAGATGGTGGGAAGACGGGATGGGCCAACCCCTGAGACAGACCGACCCATTTCTGAGTAACCCTACTGAGTGACACATTCACTATTGAAGGTCCTCGCCTCTCTCTAAAGCTTGGTGCTGACACTAGCCTGGAAGACTGGCGTTTGAGTCCCAATGCCAAACACCTCCCTGTGTGTATAGTGTGAGCTTTTTAACAGTAGTGTTAGGTTTAAGTTCAGGTTAGAATCAGTTCAACAGTTTAAACTTTTGTCATTTTGGACAGTTTGGAAATTAAAAAAAAACAGAGACCCGTTTTACATGACCGTTTTTTTTGTCACATACAAAATCATACACAGTACGACATGTAGTGAAATGCTTTTTACGACTGTCTTACATAGAAAGAAAGTAAAAATTTAAAGTGTGGCAGTATGTACAGTGTGCATATGTAAGATAAATATATAAATATATACATAGATGTCTGTATAGGCAAATATAAATGTCCAATTTAACAGGGAGTAAAGTAACAGTGCAGTGTGCACACAGAGATGTACAGAAAAAGATGTACAGTGAGTGTGTGATTGTGTGTACAGAGTAGTGCAGAGTACAAAGTAGTGCAATTTTTGCATGTGCAACAATCAGCTGAGGTAGAATGTTATGTCGTGTGGGGGTATGTCCAGAAGGTCCAGATTCTAGGCGTTCTGGTTGAGGGCCCGAATTGCCTGCGGGAAGAAGCTCCTCCTCATTCTCTCTGTGTTTGCCTTCAAGGAACGTGTTTTTTCCTGACCGCAACAGAGAGAAGAGTCCATTGTTGGGATGGCTGAGGTCCTTTATAATCTTTCTGGCCTTGGTCCAGCACTGCTTGCTGTATATAGTATATATGTGTTAACGTGACAGGACCATGTCAGGTCCTGCGTGATGTAAACACCTAGGTACCGGAAACTGTCCACTCTCTCCACTGGGGTCCCGTCGATGGTGAGGGGCTGGTAATTCCTCTCCTGCTTTGTGCTAAAGTCCACTATCAGCTCCGTAGTCTTGCTGATGTTTGGGAGGAGATTGTTGACCTGGCATCATGTCTCCAGATTTTTATCTCAACTATGTAGGCCGTCTCGTCGTTATTGGAGATCAGGCCCACCACCACAGTATCGTCTGCAAACTTCACGATGTTAGTGGAGCTGGAAGTGGCCACGCAGTCAAAGGTGTACAGTGAGTACAGCAGGGGGCTCAGAACACAACCCTGGGGGGCTCCAGTGCTGAGGGTGAGTGAGAGTGAGACATGGTTGCCCACCCATACTGCCTGAGATCTGTCTCGCAGGAAGTTGGAGATCCATCGACACCCAGGATCTCCAACTTAGTGGTGAGTATGGAGGGTGTTATGGTGTTAAACGCTGAACTGTAGTCAACAAACAGCATTTTGACATAATTCCCCTTCCTGCTGTGCAGATGGCTCAGAGCTGCATGATGCAGGTGTGCGATGGCGTCCTCAGTAGACGAACTGTAGCGGGTCCAAGGTGTCAGGTAGGGAAGAAGTGATAAAGTCTCTAATAAGTCTTTCGAAGCACTTCATCACCACTGAGGTCAGGGCCACTGGGCGGTAGTCGTTCAGGCAGGCAGGCTGGGGTTTCTTGGGGACAGGAACAATGGTGGACCGTTTGAAGCACGTCGGGATTGTAGACTTTTCCAGGGAGAGGTTGAAGATCTCAGTGAACACAGGAGCCAGCTGGTCAGCACAGGCCTTCAGGACCCGACCCATGATGCCATCTGGTCCTGCTGCCTTCCTGGTACTCACTCTCTTGAATGCCTTCCTCAAGCTGTGCACCAAGATGATGAACGCGTTGTCCTTTCCGGCATGCTCCTCGTGTGTGCTGCCTATGCCGGAAGCACTGTAAGCTGCAGTTTTGAAGCGAGCATAAAAGGTGTTTAGCTCGTCTGTCAGAGAAGCGTCCGGATTCACAGATCTGGAAGATGGTTTTTTGTAGTCCGTCGTAGTTCTTAGTCCCTGCCACAGACTCCTAGAGCCACTCTGTTGAAATTGTGACTAGTTTCTGTCCATAGCGCCGCTTTGCCTCCTTCACCACTCTGCACACGCTGAAGGATGCAGCTTTATATTCAACCATGTTTCCATACGTCGTGGACGGATTTATCCACCCACGGCTTCTGATTAGGAAACGTTCTGATGATAGTCTTGTGAACAGTGTCATCCGCTAGTTTCCCAATGAATCCCACAACCGCTTCCATGAACATGTTGACGTCATCAGAGCTGCACCGGAACATGTCCCAGTCTCCGTCCTCCAGAGCGTTCTCCAGAGCATCCTGCAGAGCGGCCACCGATTGGTCCATCCAGCGTGAGACCTCCCTCCGAGCCGGAACTTCCTGCTTGAGCATTTGTTTATATTTTGGCATGAGGAAGTTGGCGGCGTGGTCGGATTTCCTAAACGGAGGGCGAGATTGTGCCTTGTAGCCGTCTCTGACTGTAGTGTAGCAGTGGTCCAGTGTCCTTTCACCCCTAGTGGGGCAGCTGATGTGCTGGTAAAAGTTCGGTGCTGTGCGTTTGAGGTTGGCACTATTAAAGTCCCCCGCCACAATAAGCACAGCGTTCCGGTGCTGAGTCTGGTGTTGTATGAGTGCTTCATGCAGCTCGCATAAAGCAATGTCCGTGTCCGCCTGAGGCGGAATATAAACAGCGCTGACTATGACCGATGTAAACTCCCAAATAAGATAAAAAGGACGACATTTGATGGTCAGTAGTTCCAGGTTGAGTGTGCAGGAGCGTGTGAGAGGAACAATGCTCGCACTGTCGCACCAGCTGCTGTTCACCATTAAACACACACCACCTCCTCTTGATTTCCCCGAGTCCAGTGTTCTGTCCATGCAGTGAACCGAGAAGAACTCGGCCGGCTGGATGCCGTGGGCTGGCACCGCTGGGTTTAGCCATGTCTCGGTGAAGCAGAGGAGATTGCAGTCCTGAATGTCTCTCTGGAACTTTACCCTGGCCCTGAGGTCATCGAGCTTGTTCTCCAGTGACTGGACATTGGCGAGCAGGATGCTAAGCAGAGGTGTGCAGTGTGCACGGGCTCTCAGCCTGTTCCTGACGCCGGCTCGTTTCCCTCGGGGCCGCCGCTTCAGGTCACGTCCTTTGTTCTCCCTCAGGATCTCACTCGGCCAAAATCCGGGATCAAAAACGTCGAATTGTAAGTACATTGTACACCAATAGAAATAAGAGTATCTCTATTGTAACGTTTGAAGAATTTGCCGGTATTCTGCAGCCGACGGCGCCATCTTTTATTTTCCTCACAGGAAAGATTACTGGATGCAATACCACAAAATATCCCATTCAAAGTTAA
Source organism: Botia kubotai (assembly GCA_036877585.1). Classification (NCBI taxonomy): domain Eukaryota; kingdom Metazoa; phylum Chordata; class Actinopteri; order Cypriniformes; family Botiidae; genus Botia; species Botia kubotai. The sequence continues at coordinate 7,236 of JAZGTI010008369.1, read as the reverse complement.
GGCGAGAAACTTAAGAATGATCCTTTTTATTTCTGTTTATACTGTAGGGCATGCACAACACCAATACTATCTGCCTGCCTGACACATAAACTTCCATTCACCTCAAACACACAACAATAGCTGATCTGGTGCCCATTCTCTGGAGACGAGAGTTTAATATCAGTCAGTAATAATTAACAACTCTCAGCTGGTAAGGTATCTGGCAGGTGGAAAGCAGAACTAATGAATGATCTAATTAATAAATCAACGTTCACAAGCAGCCAATGCACTCGACTATTGAGCTCCACTCATTATCTAACTTGGTAAAATGTGTCCCTTAGTGTTTAACAAATCAGACGTAAATAAAAGCACACTTATGAATTAGCACATAAGCCTAATGAGAAATATTCCAATGAAATACTCATTAAGAAAGCTGAACTACTTTATTGCATTTAGCAGATTATTTACCCAGTGGAGCACTAAATTACCGAAACGGCAGTTGCTACCTGTTTTATGTCTTTAATTTGACATATTTCTGAGTGAAACTGAACATTCACTAAGGAAACATGAGGCAGGAGTTATTTAATTTGTCTAAAACTGATTGGTTCATGAAAAGTTGGTGTGGCATAGCAGGATGGAGTCAGAGGTGAATGGGAGAGGCCTGAAAGACCAGCTGAATGACAAGAACATAGGGGCTAAGGATTCAGGAAGTTCATGAACATTTTTGTCTTTGGATAAATGTACTGAAAAATCCTGAGCAATAAGACCAAGAACATTTATTAAGGAAGTAATATTGGCCTGTTTCTCACACAAAGCTACTGGATGTCTTCAGAAGACTTACGTACCTACACTTACCTAGTTTGCAGGTTGTATGCACTACATGTAAAGTGCTTTAATGAGCTAACACTAACACTCAAAACAATAACACTTTTACAGTGTCTAAGATACATTTTACATTATCGTGTGTTATTACTATAACATGTAATAAATATGTATTTACTATAATAACAACAGTAAATTATGCATAACAGCAACTTAAAATAAAATAAAGTGTGACCAAAAATCTACTTTTGTGTTCAAAAATAATAAATGCATGAGGGTGAGAAAATAATGACAGTATTTTTATTTTGGGGTGCATTAACCATTCAAGCACAAGATTTAACAATGAACTTAGTCACTGAACGATATTCCACAATAACCCTATCACCATCTGCTTCCTTCAGGTGAACATTATAACACAGAGTTGCTACTTTGGCTCTGCCTTGTCACATCCAATGACATATTTTGAAGCTAAGCTTTAAAGCCATTAAAATATCCATTGGCACTCAAAATTACAAGTTGGTTTCCTATCATCTCTGCCTGTCACTTCCAAGCTGCAAAATCAAGATGAGGGCATTCTGAGGGCTGGATTTCTGCTTTGTGTGAATGTTATGCCAATACCTTTTCTGACAACGAGGTCCCTTTTCTGTCTTTTTTTAGCATTTTCCTCCATATAATATTGTGGCACAAAATGTGCTTCATTACCCCGAAAGATGAAGGGGAAATGTGTGCTGACTGATAACATATGTTTCCCCTGGAGCAGTTTCATCTCCCACAATCCTTCTCATCAGACGGATGGCTCATCTCAACACAATGATGGAAGTTGGGCTCCATTGACTGAACTCTTAATTAAAAGCCAGACAAAGTGTCTCGTTCTCATCACTTCTGTTAGGCAGAAATTAAAGAAGCAGAGAAAACACAGATGTCCTGGAAAACTAACTGTACAGATAGATGATGTAGAAGGTCTTTCACTATTTTGACATTGTTGGGGTTTGTGTGGCAATCAGGCAAGTAATGTGATGATAACTTTTCTAGCATAACGCTGCAGCTTTATTCATTGGAAATTTATCTGAAGTGAATGCAAAATACCAACCTTATTACAAAACTGAGAAGACATTGTCAAAGTATCATGGTTATTTAAATTAATTTCTATGAATTGAAACACTGATGGCAGTATTAGACTTGTTTTATCCTGTTACTGTCTTGCTATCATCTAGTGGAAAAAATAAAATACTACAGCCTTTATCTGGAAGTTAAAATGATGGATCATTAAAACATTGCGGGTCACCCCTCTTTCATAAAAAATGGCTGAAACTGTGCATGCTAGGTCAGAATATTCTGCTTTTATATAAGTATTTTATATATTTAAATATTTTATATTTTGTAAAGCTGTACTGTAATGTATGGATAATGTATGCCAAGTTTAATGCAAATCGAATAAACAGGCAAGGATAAGTTAAAAAAGTAATTTCTTTTTTTAAAGGAAAACTGTGGAAAAACCGTTATTGCCAAACATAAAAATGAAATAAACACTACTTAAAGCAAGGATTCTGAAGAAGCCAAACGTTTCGTTTTATTATACACGACTATTAGCAAAAATGTAAAACTGATTATTATTATAGCGTGGCTGTGTGACCAGTTTTCACAAAATTTGGAACAAATACCCTGATTCAGAGGGTCTATAAATGTGCCTATTTTCATAATGGTAGACCATTCAGATTTGACATTATTAGCTGCTGAAATCTGCTTGGCTGCTGGCTGCCATGTTTTTATGTATCAGAGTTATTAGAGAATATGTTAAAACATATTCGACATGCATACCATGTGTATTTATTAATCTTGAACTTTGCCTTCAGAAGATATTGGAAAATGGGCCAAGGCCACAGATTTCACTGGCTTTTATTTGCTAAATGGTTTGACTGGTCAAAATTATTTTTTGCCATGAGGGTCTTTAGATAATGCATTCCAAGCTTTGAGCAAATTGGGCAAATGGCCCAGGAGACATTTTTCTAAAAATTCAAAATTGTGTAACACTATATATATAAGTGTAAATGAAATTGAAGATATACGTTTTGTAGTGCAAGTATTCAGTATTATGAGTCAGACGCACAAAGGAAAAGATTTGTTGACACTACTGATGATAAGTTTAGAAAATAGGAGTAAAAACAAAAAAGTGAAACCATTTTCACCAACACAAAATAAGATATATATTTTTGACCAATAGGTGGCACTGTTACCAATTTGACAGTCAGGATGTAGTCACAATGATATATGCTATTTTTTATGCTAATATGGCAAAGCATTGTTAAGAGACAGCTTCAAATCCTTTTTGTCATTTTGTCATTTAATATCTTAAATGCCTTAAATATTTTAATGCTTGATGCTTTTTCAAGAACCATTTGATCTGTCAAAAAGATTATATTATATATATACTCTTTGTCAGGAGTCACCCTAGATGATGCATGCAAAATTTTGTAGAAATCGGACAAATCAGTAGGATTTAAAAAAAAACTCAAAATGGTGTACTGAAAGTAGAGTTGATGACAAATGGCAAATTTGGTATTGCAGCACTCGATACAGGAAATTTGGTATTGTAGCACTCAACATTTGCCAAAGATAAGTCACATGACAATAAGGCAAAATAATCCAAATTTATAAGCAGTTTATTACATTTTGTTATAACTATCGATGACTGGGGACAGCAGCTCTAAACTTTGTAGGTACCCTCAGGCTATGGGAATGATGAACCATGCCAAATTTTGTAAAGATATGCAATTGCATTCACAAGATAATGCATTTTACAACAAAATTCTAAATGGCTGACCTAGTAACATTGGGTATCACTTGACTCAGTATGCCCCAAGTAATCTAAAGAGACAAGCTACATGATTTTTGACCAAAGTTTTCAAAGGTCATAAGCTTATAGCCATTTTACATATATTTGGACCAGTAGGTGGTGCTCTGACAAACTGTGCATGCATATAGATCCAGTCTCCATTTCATGTATTAGACAATAAGAAAATATTCTTACAAAAATATTTTTCCAGCACTTTCTGCTTGGACCCCTAAAAATCCCTGTCACTTTTTAAAACATAATGATAAATATTGATATTGCACCATGGGACCAAACAGTTTTGAACGCAGTGTGATGAGTTTCTATTGCGTATTTACTTTAGCAAGGTTAAATAAGGTACATTTACAATGTTCCTGCATAACTAGGATTTATCAGCCCACTGAGCTCAATCATTTTGTGGAATGCCTGTTATGATGTGGCGACTCATTATTTGTCACTTGTCAGTTGCCACGGTGTTGCTTCTTTTACTTGTTGGCTTCTCTGTAAATGGCAGAGTTTGCTAATATCTAAGTGGAGTAAAAATGTCAAAAAGTCAAAGTATGTTAAACTAACAGAAGAACTGGTTTGTGTATGACATGCTAATCCTGGTTTTGTAGCACCACAGAGGAAATAGAAACAATAACTGTTTCATTTGGCATGATATGAACAGTTTCACAACCAGAATGGTGAGGTCCGATGGTGGAAATGTGTGAAACATTTATAGTGTGAAAATGTAACGTTATTTTCACAAATTATGTTTGATTCTCATTTTCATAACAACCAGGGAATCTGGAATTTGACCCTAATTGTTACGAATCCGGAGTCCCACACTATGCGGGGAGTTCAGACTTTTATTATGATATGTTGTGTTCTGTTTCCCGTCTCACTCTTGTTCACTTCCAGGTTATGTTTATCATCATCACCTGTCGCGTCTTGATTTGTCAATGTATTTAAGTTCCGTGTTTTGTATGTATCGAGGTTGGTTGCTGTCGATGTTTGGTGGTTTAGTTCTATTGGTTACTTCTCGTGTACATTCTTTGGATTTTTGGGCTTTGGCTTTTGGATTATCATGCTTGGATTTATCGTGCTTTCGTCTTGGATTGTTTTGTATTTCACTGCTGCCTGCACTTGTCGTCACCCCATTTATTTGAATGGTTAGTGTTTGTGTTTCGTGTTTGTTTCTTTATTAAATACCATTTATTGTTTAGTTCCCGTGTCCCACTGCATTTTTATATCACAAACACAACCGTCCCACCGTGACACTAATAAAGTATTTCAAAGATAAATGAACACGACGTTGATGATTTCAGTAAAGTCTAAGCTTCAAATAAAAGTTATGTGTGATGTAAAGGAAAAAGTCTGATTATAGAAAAAGTGTTAAAATATGATTTATTGGTATTTCGGTATAGTTGGTTGGGCAGGTGTTTGCTGTTGTACATTACGAAATGTCCAAAGTTCCCATACAAACAACCTTTCATGAAAATTACACAGATGCTTCCATTATGGCTCAAAGATTTGTGCGAGTAATTCATAATACACGACTGTCAAATCGAGGAGCCTTTAAAAGTGAGACATCACATTAAAAATGAAAATTAAGTGTTAGAACAAAACAGAGATATCAAACTCTCTTCTCTCTCTCTGTCTCTTCTGATTTTCAAAAGCTTCCTGTGGCCCAGCACGTCCATTGCTTCACCACAGCAAATCTCAAGAGATGCTGTTTTCATTCATATATTCTAAAAGGAAGTTACAACATTAGAAAACACACCTAATTAACACAATGCACAGTTTGTCGAGCAATTCATATTAAATGAATCTTTCTTTAGACTGATTAGCTTGCACATTATTTTTCCTTTAAAAATGTTAAAAATGTTAAAAATCTTTTTTAAGGATGTTGAGATCACTTTCAACTAAACGGAATAACACACTGACTGACAGCAAGGAACATTTCAGAGAACATTTTCCAAGCCATTTAAGATATTTTCAAAAACAGATTTCTTTCCTCTGTCAGTCTGATATGCGTAGAGCATTGTTCTTTTCATGACACTGAACGTCTGGTCACTCCAGGTGAGCTGAACTTGTCACACGTCACACATGCACTAAAAATGTCTTTGGATTAAAGTGTCTGCTTACTAGCTACATGAGCTACATGATACCTAGAGGACTACTTTTTTGTTTTATATAAAGAGACGTGTGAAAAAGAAATGTGCCTTCTAAAGGCCTGTTCACATCGAGGATATCTGTAAAGATAACTATAATGATATAACTAACTATATTACACTCCACACTGCATTCACACCAACAGACAGCAACAATATGATTTGATTGGCTGTCAATGTTTTATCATTTATCAGCTGAAAAAAAGTAAAAAATCACTCCAAAAGTGATCTCAAAGATATCGCTCCTTGTATCTTTATAGCTGTGGTGTGGACTGTGTCATTCTCTTACAATTTGAATGTTTTTCAAAATGTCAATCATAGTGTGAATGCTCCCTAAATTGTAAGCTACATTTACATTTACATAAACTACAGAGATGATATAACTACAGTGGATCATTTATGGCCTCTGATGTTGAGATCATGAGGATTACTTCTGTTCCACAGCTGTGGCCTTCAAACCTGTCTCCTTACATGAACATGGACATGCTCTGATTAGAGCAGCACGTTACCATATGATTTAATAAGCCAATGACACTTTCACAAAGATCTTCTCCTCCCAATCAATTTAACATTGTACCAGGCTGATGGCGGGCTGGCCATACACAAGCACACACACACACACTCTCAGTAGTGAATAATGTATACCTCTACATTTAATAGTGGGACCCAGAGGGAATTTGACCAGATGTCTGTGCACCTGCTGATGCATCTAGTTGTCACGCTTGTTTGCTTTCATTTACGATGGCAAGTAAACAGGTTTAAGATTCATTTTTAACGCGATTAGCAAATAATTCGCCTTCATCCAGCACTTGCTTAGTATTTCAAGCAGGTTTTGTTCTGTTGTTAAAGCAGGGTGCTGGTTATACTGATGTGTGCATGTAAACTGTCACTCTGTGGCCTTACAGATAATTGGTCCAGCATTATAAGTATTCATAGCATGTGAATACTATGACTCAACATTTTCAGAACATTGCTCTGTTTGCCTGAGCATTTCAACTTGATGCAGCAATATTTGCTAAACCAATAGCGTGAGTTTGGGGTGGGGCTGTCTGCTTACCCAACCAATGGAAAAGTGTTCAGAAATAATGTTTGAAGAATATTATTCTGTTCTGACACTAGTGGCACAGAAATATACACTTAACACTAAGAATACCTTATAAGCCATATTCGATGGTGAGATTAACATATTCAGTGGTTCAGAGTTTTTAACATTTAATTTTTTTATATTTAATATTAATATTTATTATTAATATTTGATATTTATATTTAATATTAAACCATAGATATAGTACATCCCACTATATTTATGTATGATATATGCATAACATTTGCAGGCATTTCCAACCGGAACCGCATCCCCCTTGAAGTTTCTCCATATAATGAAAGTAAACAGAAACTAGTTCAAAATGAATATATAATATAGTCAATATAGTCAAAAATCACTATAAT
>JAZGTI010008368.1:0-20245 GCA_036877585.1 Botia kubotai | reverse complement strand
GTTAAGTAGGTTTTTAAGGTCAGGTCGTTATACAAGTTTTGTTCGCTCAAATCAAGTCCTGATTTTAAAGAGCCTTAAAATTCATAAAGAGAATCAATAAACCACACTCAGGTTGCACCTCATCCTGCCTCACTGCACAGTTGTTACAACAGGCCCATTATCTGATTCTCTTGTTGCTAAATGTAGGCCGAATTTTGATGCAGATAAACTGAGTTTGATTGAAACACAATACATTTAACCCTCAACAAAAGGGAATTGCCCGTGATGGAAAATAGGCAAAATAAGACAATACATTAATAGTTATCATATTGTGGTTACTTTGTAGACATGGCAATCTATAAAGGTGGAAATTGAAACTGTATTTTGTTGACTCAAATTTTAGCCCTGTTGCTACATGAACAGTGTCCCATATAGGTTTATTATATCTGAAGCAAATGTGTTGACAATCTGCTGTGTTTTTGTTTTCTCTGTGGAATTTCTAACCAGTTCAGTTCTCAAATTTTTGTTATGACCAACTTAAAATGCAGCATATTGTAAATTCATCATTTCCGTTGATACTGTTCTGTTATGTTATGGGCTAATTATTTTGTTTGTTTCACAAATGCTGTGAAAAACAATGCATCATTACCACAAAAAATCCACAAACCACAGCAATCTTCAACACTGTAGTAAGACAGAGTGTCAACACGATCAGATCGTTTCATTTTACACAAACTTTACACCTGGCTGAGGATGCACCTAAATACATCTGTTCTAGATGAAAATCCAGCAGGAATTTCCTGTTTCTGTTCTCTCATTCCCTCTTTCCTGCTCTCTTCGCTTTGGGGGACTTGAATCCCTTCTTGTGCTGATTACACACAAAGCTCTTTAAAAGCTTATTTTGACTGCCTGCAAATTTCTGCAGATTGATCTGACTCTGTATTGCGTTGAAATAAAAAAGAATCTGTTGTGAGACTTCAAATATTTTTTTTCAAAATCTGTCTTTCTTTCCACCAGGTTAGCAACGTATTTACTTTGTCCAAGGGTCAGTGGAGCAGCTGAGTGACCAGAATAAACCCAGTATAATCTGGGTTTTAAGACACATCACTATAATACAGAGAACAGCTAAGCCATGATGCGCTTTAACAGAGAGGGCTGTTACACTTATAGGTCAGCTGGACTTTATTATAGCAGTTGGGCAACATATCACCAAATTTGTCGAAGCAAAACTTCTGTCTACTTAAAAGATTACCCAAAGCTGTGGGCTTAATTTAAAGACACTATTAAATTGCTTGTAGTTTTCTTTCCTGTGTTGATGTACATCTAAACTGGATGCGGGAAGTGAGACTGAAGGGATTGTTTCATTTTAAAAGTAGCAAATAGGCTTTAGTTATGTCATAGCCATTAAAATAATTTGCTACATGTTTTTCTAGAACGAAGATTCTCCTTCTTGAAAGCCTTTGATAGGACAAAAAACTGTGTAGTGCCGGATGAGTGATCAGTTTTTCCAGAAAGAGAATGAGTATACATTTTAAATGGAGAAAGTTTAAATCTAGGGGTACATTGGCATTTAGATGGCCTCCAAGCTGATAGAAATGGACTAAAAGCCACAAAACTCTTATAATTTTGATTTCATGGGGACTATAAACAGTTCTGCTCTTGTTCCACTACTGTGGCTGAAAGACTCAGAGACCATGTGCATTAGCCCCCTACCCGCTGTTATGCTGTGTTTTGTGACTGCAGTGGCCTGCAGCGGTAGAACCTGGAGGCAAATTAATCTCTGTGAAAGAAAAATGGGCCCGTCCAAATCAATCATTTTAAAAATAGGATACCCCCCCAACCTCTCTCTCTCTCTCTCCTATAATCGCATGGGTCAGTGCTTAGTCACTTATTTCATGCCCCACTGAAGCGCAGACAACAAGAGTGTGTGTCTGAGTGTTTGTGTGTGTAGGAGAGAAAGCAGGAGAGGCAGCCTTATAAATTTTTCAAGACTAGTCTATTATTAGTGTGAAACAGCAGCAAAGAACAAGCACTCTAATCAGTGAGCACTGTAGGGTGATATTTGGTGGCTGCTGGATGCGAGGTAATGTGGGTTGTGTGCTGCAATGGATGCTGGGTAATAGAGTTGTGTTTTGAAAATATAGGCCGTATATTATACTGAATCTTTATTAGCACATAGTTCTGACATCATATCTGTCATGTTAACACCTTTCCCTTTTACCCAAGAAAGAAAAGGTGTAACAACTAAAAATGACACTTTTAATTGCCATTATAGATGTATTTGGAGCATGCTTGTCTCTTTTTGTGTCTCCCTGTCTTTGTTTACCCTTTTCCTGTAATTTTCTTGCTTTTCTTTAGATGAGGCAAAGCCTTTCATTTTAGGCTGTTTTGAAACTCAAGGCATCTACCACTGCCCAGTCAGTCAATAACTTCACAGGTAGCATTTTTATATGAATATACCTCTTAAAACAACTGCTGTCAGACTGGCTTCCACTCCACCATAGCGTTACATCTAATATTTGAAACAAATTCCATACAGCTTTCGATATAATTAGCAAATATTAGCGACTACGATCCTTATTTCTTGGTATAGAATTGGGGTCATGAGTTAATTGTTTTATGACTTATGTTTTAGAAATTAAAATATAAAATAATTTGACATTTCATGTTTAAATAAAATTATGTAACAGATTTTACGTCATATGTGATTTTCTTCCTTAAAAAATTCATTATTACCCCAAATTTCATAACACTAATTCCATAATAAAAAGAACAAGTACTGAAGTACTTTACACCTCTGAGTTAAAGTTCTTAAGTGGATAAAACAATACCTCAGAGAAACAGCCCATCACCAGCTCGTCTTAACACCTGAGACAGTCCAGCAATTTTAAAATACGATACGCCTCAAGGAGCAGAAATAATCCTCATGTTATTCTGACTTTAAATTAGTCTGGACGCCTTGGTTTTAAAAGCACAAAGGGGCTTGTGCCATTAATAAAATCCCAATCTAAACTGCCCATCCAGAACCCAGCTCAGCCTGGGGACAAGTTATCTTCAGTAACGCACTTGTTCATCCGGCTCTGTGTTATGAAGGATTTCCACCACCTTCGCTTTTTCTCCTCCTTGAGTCTCCAAATCTGGCATCACAGATTCCCCGGAAAACCACTTACTTTGATGGGCAGGTGACTTTTTAAATGTATGTTTATATGCAGAGGATGAGGGGGCATTATAGCTGAGATCAACAGAAGTCGACTGCACATATTTTAGTGCTGACATGGCATGAGTGATTCTATATGCCCGAGTAAGTGTGAGAGCAAGGGAGAGAGAGAGAGAGAGAGCTCAGAGGTTAATGAGGATGGACAGGTTTGGCATTTGAGGGGAGGAAGAGGAGGATACTCATCATCTTCATGTCTCTGTTACCATGGAAACGTGACCTTGTAGCCCCTGATTCTTTCTGCTTTTTCCAGAAGGTGTCTCATGTAAACGTCAGTTCATATTCAGAGGGCTGAAGCGATGGAGAAACACAGTGGCATCTTCACACTTCATCTTCTGCTCACTTCAGTCAAACATGATGTGAAAAGGAGGTGTTGTCCCGACACACATTTTTGTGTGTTTTGTTTTGTAAACCTTGTAGCATTTTCAGATTTTAATAAAACATTATGTATGTACACTGTGTAGTTAATAAGCCATTTTCCTTGTGAAGACCAGGTTTGGTCCCAACAACATCAGCGATTTGACATTTTGCTATCCATACTGTCCTTGTGGGAACATGTGTTTCCCACAATATAAGCAAACACGCATAACCCACACGCATAATCACTGCAGCACCACAATGATCTTCAAACAGCCTCACCATTTCTCTGATAGCCGTTCATGTAAGATTACATCAGTATGTCCACGCGTCCACTCGTGAGTCCTTTCCATCTTGGAAAAAGAACTCATTTCCTCTTACTCTCCCAGTATGCAGTCACCCAGCTTGGCTCCCAAAGGGAGCACACACAAGTTTTCAGAATGATTTTGAGGGCGGAAGTGTGATAGCTGGACTCAGAGCAGACAGCATGTGGGAGTTCAGATCTGGGAGAGAGTTGACTAGTTGTAATTCGAATATCTCGCCTGGCCAGACCCTGTTTCCTGTCTTCTCATCCGGAGCTTATAAACGAGATGGTACAGCTATCTGCACAATCAGGCGGTGGGCAGAGAGAGCACATTTCCCAATAGTGCACATACACATAGATAGGATGGGTACCTATCCTGGTAACTGGTTTAGAATTACTTGTGCTTGATATTTTTAGTCGATAATTAACTTTTGGGTCATGCCATATGTAGATCGCTGTGAGAAATAAAACAGCCCCATATCTATACCATATCCTTTATAAATGACACTTCTTTCATAACGTTATCTATAGACTATGCTTCCAGTACAGTATGTCAACGTATAATGTATAAACAAGACTTAAATTACCATTTCATTCATAAACTACACTTATTTTAACATGTACTGTATCATCAACTAGCCAACTCATCTAGAGTTCAGTTCAAACATTTCCTTTAATATCTCAGTGAACTTCTTTAATGTGAGATTCTTGTCCATACATTGAAATCCAAAGAGTATTTTGAGTGCAGCACTTTGTGTGTGTGTGTGTGTGAGAGAGAGAGAGAGAGAAAGAGAGAGAGAGAGAAATAAAGAGATGGCATTACTGTTGTTGTGATACAAAGCTCCATGACCTTCTCACAAGGTTCAGAACATTTATTTACACACACACACAAACAGCAAGGTCAGTAAACGGCATTACTGATATTTCTTCATTAGTGGCAGTGTCGAGGCTTTACTGTGTCACACAGCTTATGCTGAGAAACTAGCACACAGAACAAACACAAGAAAATTCTTAGGATCACAGTGTGAATAATTGTTTTCTGATTGGTTTGTCACAACAATATTCAGAGACTGAATGTGATGGTGTGAATTACCAAAAAACGATTAACTTTTATATAATGTAGTGATTTTAATCTGGAGCTTTGGGTTTCAGTTATTAGACTTGAATCCATCAGGGTGGAAAATCAGAGGTAGAATCCATCAGGGTGGAGTTCTCATTAGAGAAGAGATGAATGAGAGGGATCCTGCTAAGACTCCTAATGAATCAAGGAGAATGATCTGCCTAGATGAGTCTGTGGAGGATTATGAGTGTGTGTGTGTGAGCATTTGTGATGTGTGGAACTTTTTGGACAACAGTATTTGTTGTTGTTTGTTGTGGCTCAGTGCTCAGAGAAGCCAAACTAATCAATAACAGTAAAACATCTAGGGCTAAGCAGGCATAAATGAGCTTTCCAGCGAGCTCTTTTTAACATCTTATTAAGATCTTTAAAGGGATCTTGCCATCGACTGATTGATTTTTGCTCTCTCACTTTTGGCTGGCTGTGCTGCTATCAAATTATAATAAATTCTCACAATGGAAACTTTTCATATTTATCTATAATACACCAGCTACATTCTCTGTTCTGTTTTTCAGTCACCATGGTATTAGCTTACTGGGTCATTCTACAATATGGGTGCCATTTGTGTCTCTCATTCACATATATGTAAGATGACTTAATAACAATGAATCGCTTATACCAGCCTTTTTCTTATTTTTACATCCTTGTGTCTCCAACTTCTTGCTTTTTCTTTTTTTTAAATGTACTTTAAAAATCACCTTCTCATACTGGCAAAGGCAATGCACATGATGGCCTGAATTATAATCAGTTATTCAGTGATTAATTAGTGACAGAACGAATACATTTCATTGGGCAATGATTTACAGCATAATTATGCACATTTGATGTTTTGATGGTTACCAGATGTGTCAATCAATCTGTCCTGCTGTTCCCGCCCCCTCATCTGCCCTGAAACAGGACAGGGCTTTAAAAGTGAGACATTCATGGTACAGAAGACCTAAAACAGTGCTTTGCCTTTATTCAACCTTAACATAATCTCCCATTTCATTAATCTTCTTACAGAGCCTCCTCAGATGCCCAAACAAGACAGTAACACCTGCCTTAAATTCTCACACGGACATATTTTAAACCTGCCACACTAGCCCGACCTCACAGAATGGACTGGAATACATTTAGTCTTTCTCCATCTGCTCTAATCTGACCACACGCACACATACTGAGGACAATGATGCAAGACCATTTCCTCTGATTGAAATTAATTTATTCGTGCTAGCACACTGGTTCTGGCATCGATTAATTTCCCTTTATTAAATTTCACACCTTCACCCTTGAAGTTAATTAAAAGAGTGAGAGAAGAGGGTGCCGCATCACTCCGTCTGATGTCTTTCTTTCTCCTCCACACTAACCCTGTCTTCTTCATTCTCTTCTCTTTGTTTGAGCAATCTCCTAATCATATTTAAAACTGTCCCACACCCTGCACTCAGAGCAGCTCTCCTTCCTAACAGCTCTATGGACGGCACAATTTCCCTGTCAGCGTTTAACCACAGGCTTTCTCTCATTCACTCATTTTCATAAGCCCTAATCTGCCTTTCTGTCCTCAGTTCCCTAAATTTCAGTCTTGGACTACCATTGTACGCTGATGTCTGAAGTCTGACGTTTGCTCCACACCTGAGACGGGCTCGGAGAGGCCGAAAGAAAGTGGATTGGGGTGGAATTGTTGTGGTTATCTGCTGGCAAGGACCCTCAGGTATTATGCTGTGAGAACTCCGGCATTCACATTGAGTCCTCTGGTCTGAATGTGACAGAGCTCTTATCCACAAAGCTTAAAAAGGTCTTTTATAAATGATTGTAGGAGTGATGGGTGTTCACTGACACCATTGTAAAAAATGTATCAGTTTATTTTTTAAACAATGGGGTAGTTTTACAATGCAATACATTTTCATGGATATAACACCATGTATGACAAACTTTTATGATGATTATATAATTGACTAAAGACAGAGATCTTTAAATAATATGATTGGTCCTCTTGTCCCAATTTTACAGTTAAACATGAGGGTGAACTTTAAATAATTTCACTGTTTTTGTTTTTAGCAGATGTTGACATTTCTGTTGTTTTAGGGGGCTGAGCACAACTTTCTAAAATGAACAATTGTGAAAAAGTAAAAAAAAAGAAAAAGTTTCTTCATTTTGTTTTTCTAATTGGAATGTTTCAGACATGTTTTTTGGTATTAGTTGGTTCATCTCAACATTCTGTTCTGTTGTTCCATTGCAGAAACCCATGATGAAATTTCAAAAGATAATTAAAAAAATATAAATAATTAATCTCATGTAAACCAGCTCTCTCTCCTCACTGAGCAATAGCTAGCATTTTCATCCTGTTCTGCATCTTTTGATGAAATTGATTTTTAATGAGGTTTGGGTGACTGACTTTGACCAGAGCACATTTCTGAAAGGCTGGTATACCGTTTTATAGAATTACATCTTCAAATTAGAAACCACAATTTTTTTCTAAAGTTATGAATTGCTAAACATCATTCTATAAAAATACTGCAGAGAGATCTCCTGATTGGACTGCAGGGAAACAGGGAAGCTTCAGTGATTTTCAACTGAGAGTGAATAGCCTCACAACACATCTGCTGAATCAATGGAGGGGAGAATAGAGACTAAGCGGGAAGACTCTTTTACCCATGGTGCCCTTCTTCTGCTGCCCATCTGCCTCTACTCTGGGTAATGGAGTGTTATAGGGCAATAATGGTCATTAATTCTGCACGGGCAATTTAACATCCAAACCGAAGTAGGCGTTCAGAACGGAGGATCTGCAGAGGGGCTCTACCCTATAAAAGAAAATACCTCTCGGCTCCCTTTTATTTATTCATTCTGATTTGTTGTCTATGCTTTGATCTATACAAGAATTGAATAAAGTGTAAACCAGGGCTAGATGTCCCAACTCCCAGTGACTAAAGTATAAGATGCCTAAAGTCACCAACAGAAATACGTGTTTTCTCTCTCTTAAACACTACAAAATTGTTTTACATTTTAAGTTTTGTGAATGTTATGTTTTTTCATTTTTTTAAACAGTAATAAACAGTTACTGGGTAAACCAGTAAACACAATATAAATATACATAATAAATTATCTGCAAAAAATTATGTGTATTTAGTAGAATACAATGGGGGGGGAGAAAGAGGTGATTTATTGACGGAGGTGTGAAGCCCTGACAAACACATGTCCTGCATTCAGTGTAAACAAGTGACATTCATGCACATACACAAGGCGACTGATGAGAACCTCTCAAGAGTCCTCAGAGATAACATTATCCTTCTCTCTTTCTACCTCTCTGTGTTTCTCCTGATCCAGGCATGATGAATCATCTCTCTGATCTCTGTAACCTCTTGACTCCTGCAGTCTGGATCTTGGCAGGAGATTAAGATTAAGAAACCACCAAAGGCGAAAAGGTGAAACAGGATGTGCTTTACATACAACAACACATATTACACCAGCGGTGCGAGTTTAACCATGTGGATAATTGATAATTACTGTGACATCTGTATGTTGTTCATCTGTTTTCTCAAAGTAACTACCGCTCGCTGTCAGTGAGGACTAGGATAGCTTGATCAAACTCAGACTGAGGTATTCCAGAGGGAGAGAGCGTGAGCACAAGGACTCTTTGATATCAGAGCTGGGTAATCCGCTTTTTTTATTCTTCTGTCATGTCTTCATCCCCCCACCAACGTGCCCTTTCATTAACCTTTGACTCCTGTTGCCATGGCGTTTGAAGTACTTGGTCTTAAGTGGGTTTATCGCTGAAGTCATTGTTTTTCTTCTCTCTCTTTCACTCTCTCTCTGTCTCTCACTTTCTCTCTGACTCTCTCACCTCTTTTTTCTGAAAGTATCACTTTTTCACAGGTCTGTTAAAGGGCACAGGTTAGAAAAACTCATGACTCACTCTAAACCTTGTGTAGTCAGACCCGTCTCTCTTATATAACTAATGCTGCTTTAGATTATAGCAATAATAACAGTAAAAGTGGATGTTTCTGGTTCTGGTGATGTTTTGAAAGAAAAGGAAATGTCTTATGAGGTAACACCAACCAATTTCTGTATGTCTAAAAGTAATATGTGCAGATTGCAAGATACATACAGGATATTTATATAGTTTATTTAAATAACACGACAAGTAATGTGCTATATAAACTATGTGCTTTGACTTCCAGATGATGCTTAAAGCCAACCAATCAGATAAGTGATTGGTTGGTTTATAACTGCTGAGTTTAGCCAGTTTTAGCCAGCTTTCCAGTTTTGTATGCAGTATATATATCAGATGGTTAGTAAACAGGCCGTCTGCATGCTGTCTGATACTGTATTTACCTTTATACTGCCTCTATTAATCAACAGTGGTAAAGGAACAAAATAAAATCAGATAAAGAAAAACATGTACTGTAGGAAGAGTACAGAGTTATATGCACCTGCAGATGAGCACAGATTTTAATTTTAACCCAAAGAAAATGACCTTAGACATTCATCAGCAGAACATTAATTTCTCGTGGGATGACACGTGTGTGGAACCTGTGCGTCTGTAATATCACTGCAGCATTAAGAACCAGCCCAGCGGAACAGAGGATGAGAACAGAGAGAAGAACCAGAGTAAAACTGTTAGGACAGCTAGATAAAAAAGGAGGAGCCTCAAGAGGAGGGAGGGATGGACTGAGAGGGTAGAATCCATTAAAAATGATTTGTAAAAACAACAAAAATTAAATCTGATGAAAAATGCAGTTTTTGTGTGTTTGTTTGTTTGGATGATGTGTGTACAGGTTAAGCTGTATTTGTGAGGGCCAAATGTCCTCACTAACATGAAATATCATGGCAACCAATTTGTGAGGACATTTTACTGGTAGTCATAAATCAGGCATGATACATGTTACTGTGGGGGTTAGGTTTAAGGAAATAAAGGAAATATAATCAGCCTGATATAAAATCAATGGAAGCCTATGAGAAGACCTCATCAATATAGTCAACCAAACGTCTGTGTGTGTGTGTGTGTGTGTGTGTGTTGGGGGATACAACATAAATATAGCGCTAACATCTCTTGTATCTCTCTGGAGGTGTTGCGTTTTTCTCTGTTATGGAACATAGCAAACACACACAATGAGAAAGGCAATGCTTTAATGAGTCCATCTCATGTTTAATGTCTCATGTTGTTTAGGTTCTGTAACAGTGATCTGATTCTTATTACTGCACTGCACCTTTGCTTTTTCATCATCATTGTTCATTAGCAAAATAAAATACACGTCAGAGTATGTGAATAGACACATCCGGATCTTTCAGAGATTAGATATTGCATTTTAAATGTGATTTAGACTAAACCTGCCCACACACACGCGCGCGACCCTGATGACGCAAATGTTACAGCTATGCTTAGAAAACTACAGCCCCCAACATGATCCAGTCTTGTGTAGGTAACTGTCTCTCTTTCTTTCTCTCTCTCTCTCTCTCTCTCTCTCTGAGGTAAGATGAAATAGAACTAATCACCACACCAGATTTAAGACCCCATTTACACCTGATATTAACATTCAGTGATTCAAACATTCACACTGTTTTTGGATCAAGCAATAGATTTGGATGATTTTGCTGCGGGATTAAACTATGGAATTACATTAAGAAGCAATAACATGCTTTTTTTAATGCTGTAAACATGCGGTAGTGCAGAGGCATAACAGAGACACTCTCCTCAGGATCTGATCACAAGTGGTCACAAGAGATGCATTTGATGTTGCTACCAGGTGTAAACGGTTCACACGGTCACTTGCTCATCCGAGACGTATGGTAATGCCAGGTGTAAATGGGACCAGGGTGTGTGAAATGTGTGCAACCTATGGGAAACATTTGTACCCATATAACCATCTTTAATGAGCCACAGGTGTCATCTTTAGGAATTTATGCCTGGCTAATGCAATTCCATCAGAGGTGTGCATCAGAGCTACATTTAATAGCATCAGTTATACCTAAAGTGCATGAAGAACTGAATTTATAACTCACATAAATAGTGTGAAAATTCTGGCCTGTGGAAAAACTGAGTTTGTATGCTTGTTAGCTGTAATTTCCTGTGTTTGCAAGAAGCACAATTCAGACTTTACCAGGAAAAGATATTAACTGAAAATTAATCGGCCTTTCTGAATTCTGCAGTGATGTTATATTTGCTTCAAAAAATAGGAGGAAAGGACTGGAGCATAAAATTATCCATGTCTCCGCACATAATAACATGATTCATTTCGGTAGATTAGCGGTGAGTGGAGGGTAATTGTATGCTTGTGTGTTTCTCAGCAGGTGGGGATCAGTAAAATGGTGATTCACGCTCTCAGGTTCTCATAAGACCCACAGGCTCTAAACACTGCAGTCAAACAAACAGTACTGATCCGCTAAACATATTGTGTTTTCTCACGACCCATCTTTTCATGCTGATCCTGCAACAGTTTAAACTTTTATGTGCTTCAAAATGTGGAGTTATCCAACATCCATCCAGCAACCCTTAAAGTAACACAATTGTTAGGCTGAGTTTTTACTGAAGACAATTCTAATTAGTTTCGCTCCGCTCATTAGACTTGACTGTCTGCATTGTTATGGTAATTAAATCAGGCCTGGGTGTTCTAGTTTAGTTAGAGTTTAGTACTTTACTAGCTGTTATATTCATTATTTTAATGCATTGAATGCATCCAATATCCTGAAACACTTAAATTGTGATCTGACTGCTCATTATTAAAACTCAGTTTTATATATTACAAACACATTGTGTATAGATTATATCTATACACATACATACATACACACATATGTATAATAAACTAGTCCTGTACAAACAGTCATTTAATGTTTTGATGGCGTTTGATTTTGAAGGATATTAGGTTTGCCCAGGAACCCTTAAAATGCACAATATTTAATAGAACATATATGTATGCAGTACATACTGTGTATGTACATCTATGTAGTTGCTGTGTTGATATTGGATTTGTAACCTATTCATCTTTTGCATTAGATTTGATAAAGCAGCTGCAATAACCTCAAGCTTCATGGGCGTTGTTTCTTTCTTTGTTTTTAATACATAGTATGAATATTAATGTAGAACTGGTCAGATGCTTCTCTTTTTCTTTCATACCTGAGAAAATATGCGCCAGATTATGGTGTTTAGATGTGAGGACCCCTGTGCAACAGCTGCCCAGATGTTTGCCTGCTTGACCTGTAGCTCACAAAACCACCTGGCCATACTGCCCACACCTTCCACCCACAGATTCACACCAGCTGTACTCTTTATTTTTTATCTATTATCTTTCTATCTTGTTGCATGTGTTTCTGTTGCGTTTGTATTTCAAGATACTTTAGAATCCTGCGTTTAAAAACAAACGAATTCTACCAGTAATACCGTAGTATGCACATAAAAAAAGCCTACACTAACAGATTTGCATGAATATTATGTAAAGATGAAGGTGACCGCAGTGGCAGCAGGGAAGGTGATTTAACAATACCGTTTGACATGAGCAGCCCTCTTTGAGTCTTAAATCCAGTTTCATAACAACAAACTTTTTGTTCCATTCATACTCGTAATTGCTTTCCAACATGCACATACAGAATATCCCCCCCAAGTAAAAAAAACACAAACAGCTTGCTGCATCAACACGCCACTTTTAATCAATTTGAATCTTTAAAAAAATGATTCATGCATCTCCATGGCAACCTGACAGCTGTGGGTACAGGTAGATGTCTGAGAGATGGGGCTCACTTACCCATCAGCCACATTTACCCTTTATTGGCCTTCCATTCTTTCCATTGTGCAGTTTTTCATTTACTTCCACATTCACGTCAACAAAAGACAGAGACTGAACAGAGAGGGGATGAGATATAAAGAGAGAGAGAGAGGCAGAGAAGCATGTCAGGTCTCAGCAATATAATAATAATAATGATTAGATTGAGCAGCAATGATGTGCCTTGCTTTTTAAATTGTGTTTTGCGATTCTTGCTTTTGTGTTACTCAGAGAACAGTTGTTTGTACAGTGTTGTGTACGGTGTTTGTACGGTGTTGTGTACGGTGTTGCACTGAGTCTGTTAGTACACTGGCATTAATCTTTGGAAAACTGCTCTTGATCACCCCAGCAGGTGCAGGACAGAGAGATTCATATGTAGTCATAGTCCAAAGACAGCTCTGAGACTCTGGCAGGAAGGAAGACGCATGGGTACTGTCTTCCCATAATGCCCCTGTGCTTTGGTCATAACGTATGAACTCTGACTACAGTGCAGAAAGACGCTACTCTGCAAAATTCAGTTCACAGTTTAAAAAATGTTGGGATAAACCCCCTCTTTCAGCAGTATTTGTGAAATATGAGGGTCTGCTTAAATATAAGTAAAATTTAAGTCCATAAACATCTCCAGAAGCAACTATCAGATGTGGAATCTCAACACAATGGATTGAGTTTTCACTCTGGTTTGTCTGAAGTCTGTGGCGTTACTTCACTAGCTTTAGCTTTAAACCATTCCCCAATGACCACACACACACACACGCTCTAACCATCTGATGCATATCTGATGAAATCAGGAGTTTCCATGAGTGAGTCAGGGCATGCAGATTTTTAACAATCCACCTGGAAACAAAATCATGTTTACAAAGTACCAAGTTGATACAATGTGTGCTTTTAAAAGTTTTCCGAGTTAGTTGGAAAATATTTTAAACACACTCCAAGTTTTGTTTTAGCAGCAAGTCAACTACAGTTTGAGCATAAATGTTTGAACATTTGTATAATCCTAAGATTGAAAATAATTAGTGTTTTCTGTAATGACAAGGCTTGTGGACAGCCATAAACAGCAGCCCTGTAACTTTATCTAAGTGCTTGATGCTTCATTATACAACAGGTAAAGTTTTCTTTGTCAAGCTCATTATATTCTCTGCTAGTCTGCCAATTACATCCAGCCAGACCGCTTTGCTCAAAGTAAACATTCTGCCTGCAACTCTCAGCAAGACTTCATTAATTCCAGCCTATGCGCTAATAAACATGGTTTTATTGGACCAGTTTAGGCTTTAATGTGGCCTGTGAGTAATGAAGCTTTATAAGACAAAGCACTTGGATTTGTTCTTTAGTTTAAGAATAGTTTAATTCTCTTTTATCGGTCTCAGGCTGTGACAGCACGGGCAGTTTGGTAACAGGGGCCGTCTGTAATCAAACCTATAAATATTGCTGCTTTAGTCATTCACAGGCTGATCTCTATGCATAGCAGCAGGGAAAGAAGAACAGTTTGTAGAGCAAGAGACTTAAGAGTCTTGCATCTAAAGGGCATAACACTGTTGTGAGGGAATGAGCTTGTGGTATCTTCAGATGTATGGTGTAGGAGTGGTGGTACTGTCCAGTTCTGATGTGAATGGTCTTGTGAGGCCAGACAACCCAGTCTGATCTTCCTTTCAGAGTCTGTTTGAGGGCAAACAAAAACAACAGAAGCGCCTGGCCCTCTGTATGTTTTACAAAATGAGCCAGTGGAGCACTTCTATGTAGGTTTTGAGTGTGTTCCTGGATCGGTCACCAGACATGTCTGTCTATCAGTGTGTGTTTTGGTGCTGTTGTTAGTCCAGTAGTGGCAGCCTGGACACTGTTATGGGTTTTTAGATGAAACAGGGGATCATTTTCCTTCCAACCTCCTCCTGGCATGTGTGGCCACTCAAACAGCGCACGTTTCAACAGAATTCATGCAATTTCATTGCAATTGCATGTACCTCATGCACTCCAGACATGGCCGGGCCGCTACAGAATCGAACACCTTTCTTTAATGATAGATTATGCTCTTGTGTGCTGTAAATAGTAAAAATATTTGCAGCCACACACACGTGTGTACACACACACACACAAACACTTAAAAAACACTGGCATATGCCCAACCTACATTTAAGTAATTATTCGCTGATTATCTCCACCTCTCTTGCAACCTCTCGCCAGTATCTGCATTGCAATTCAAAAGTAAAGTATTTAATTACGTATTTATTAATTTATTTTCGGAGCTTGGCAGCCCCTGGTCACTATAAACAGTCACAGTCTTTTTTTTGAGAACTGTTCCTTTAATTAACCCGTTACAAAGACAGTGGTGGCGTTAGTAGAGAAGAGAGGCACGGAAATGCCACCCCAAGCACACCACGTGCAGTAAATGTCACAGTACCTCTCTTCATGTGCTGTTCTCATCACAGAACGTGCTGAACATGTAAGTGTTGCTGAGACATTGAGTGTGTGTGTGTGAGTGTGGTTAATGATACGAGGATGGTAGGAGGTGGTAGATGCTGGTGATTGAGAAGCAGCTATTACCCTCATTGACTTCTGGTGAGCATCTGGACAGGTCACGCCACCTCATGGCAGTGAGTTTGTTTTAATGAGACATATGAGTTTATTTCTCCCAGTGCCACGATCATTATTAGTTTCAGAGTCTTAATGGAGCATGTGCAAAATAAAGCTGCCGGAACAGACAGCAAACATGTAATTGTGGTCGTGTTGTTTATTTGAAACCAAAAGTTATGAATGCCACGCGTGTATTTATAGCTAATTTGTTTTGCTTAGTGGATGAAATCTGTGCAGTTATTATAAATAGTAATTGAGTTAGACAACCTGAAATGGATATTAATTCGCAAAAAATCGAATCTAATCAAATGTGTGATGTCTGCGCGGATCAACGCTCAGTCAGTAGGAAACTTTATGAGTGCAAAAATAATATTTGAAATATATTATTTAAAGAAAGAAAATAATGTTTTCTTTTTGTGACACGATCAACCTTCGGCATATGTTACATACGAATGTGTTGGTGCAAACTTATACAGAGCGAAGACATGGGTATGTTGAGGTGAGCTACATTGTGATGTGCTATACATCAGTGCATGAAAAGTTTTAGTAGAAAAGTGAAGACCTGCAGGAAACTTTTAACAGACGGAAGATCAAAACGTAAAATGTGAAAAGCACAATTGTAGTGGATCTGACCTGAGAGCGGTGACATGCTGCTTTAGTGTATGGCCTCCGGACTGCCATTGGAAAGCATAGGCGATGAATATTTATGAATATTTAAACATAGAGGGTTCATGAATACATATCAATGCGCAGAGAGAGTCTTGGTGAGCTCAGAAGTGTCATGCGGTATTAACTTCACTGCTGTAACCTCAGTTACGGTACTTGCAAGGCAACACTGTCTTAAAATTTTTCCTTTTTTATCATTTATCATATTTCTGCCTTTTCTTCTTCATTATAATAATATCCTGCCATGAATTCAGCTTAAACGCCTTACACACTCCATTCAAATGTTTAGCGCAGTACATAATTGCAGCCTTAGGTGTAGTAACCAAGTGGTTAGATTTATAGAACCAAATGAGTAAAAACTGTAAAATTCTTCTTTTAATTTACTGTACTGCATACGGAATAGCGATTGTTTTTCTCACATCTGTTTACCATCTATAGCTGCCCTGCAAAGATTATATGGAGTTGTGACATGCGTGACAAAAGCAGCAGCTTCTTTTACTGAATCAGTTGCAAGTGCTTCTGTTTCCCTCTTGAAATGCAAATCTAGTTTTCTGTTTAATCTGTTTTAGTCTGTGTGAATGTCACTGAACATTGTGATTTAATGATTGAGTTACAACACGTGTTTTGATACAGATGTTTGATTTATTTTCATTCTTAGCTAAACATGTACAGGCAGATAAATAATAGATAGGCAGATATATGATGATGGATGGATGGATAGATAGATAGATGAATTAGTAATCTTGAAAGCTGGGACTGTGTGATAACTTTGGTTTAAACTAATTGATAATTAGGTAAGAAACTAGGGTCCCAAAAGCAGCTCACACAGAAATTGCATGTCTTCCTCTAAGTCTGCTGTCTCAGTCTAAAACACTATGCATGAACACACCACATTAAGTATCTGGACAGCCTGGTTGTGTGTGTGTGTATGGGGAAGTCACTGTAATTGTGGGTTGCTTGTCTCAGTGAGTAACTGCAACATAAAGCTGGCGTAGACTGTTGCCTCAAGCATGAAATTACAATGAAATTTAATTTGCTTCACATCTACTGTCTACAGCGGATGAAACATCACCAAGGTAGTTTGAGCTTTTAATGTGTATCTGCACAAGGGCTGGTGAAAGTGTTTGTAACTCTTCTGTTATACTTTTGAGGGCCAAATGTCCGAAAATATATATAATCACGATATTATTATAATCACAATAAACCTCTTAAAACAGACCTGCAGGAATAGTTATCACTATTAAAAAGATTCATAAATATTTTAATGTCCTTATTAAATTAGAAACATGCCATAAGGTGTTTGTAAGGTGTAAAGGTAGGGATAGAGCACAGTGATTTTAATTAGCTTGTTTTTATTAAAAATTTAAGGGGATGTTTACACAACACCTTTTTCGATGTGTTTTGGCCATCCGTTTACACAACAATGGCATTTTTGGGTCCTAAAAATGCAAACTTTTAAAAATGGGTTTTTAAAACAACACCATATTTGTCTCGGTAGTTTACTGTAAACCATGTAAACTTCAAACATTTTGTGAAATTTGTGAATTATTTTTGAGTTATTTTTGCCAATCCCTGTAAATGGAAAATGTTATGACAACATTGTCATCTGTACATTAAAAATACAAAAAAAAGT
This sequence comes from Botia kubotai, assembly GCA_036877585.1. Lineage (NCBI taxonomy): Eukaryota > Metazoa > Chordata > Actinopteri > Cypriniformes > Botiidae > Botia > Botia kubotai. The sequence goes on along the minus strand of JAZGTI010008368.1, from coordinate 2,677 downwards.
TTAGGTTTTAGTGCATCGTTGTCATTTAGACATACCTTAAGTAGCTTTCGGGGAGGCTTTTAAATATATGTGTACACTACAAGTTTGCGTGTGTGTCTGTTTCAAAAGATACTGAGTCTGGACACCTTGAGAATGTGTGTGTGTGTGTGTGTGTTTATTTGACTGCACTTGTGTTTAAAGATTACTCTCTTCTGTAGCTGTGGTTGTATCAGCATTGCTCTTGCACAATCTTTAATGAATTAAGGGGACATTGAACCAGACATTGATTTGTTTGCTGTGGTTTAAACAGTAATGTCATATAGACAGGGACACAACTCCAGGTTCAATTCAAATGAATGCAATGGTTTTGTGTAAAGATTTTAAATACAGCCATTGTCACTGAGCAGCTTTGTATGCAGCAGCATAGTGTTTAAGGATCTGGGCTGGTGACCCACATTCAAACCCGATAGAGGCGATCTACAGCCTGAAAGTAACTGACATTGCCTGGTACTATTGTGCCCAGAGCTAGGCACATACCCAAAAAACATATAACATAATGATACAATTACTTTATGGCCTTAGCCTCCATTGAGCAATTTTATTGTGACAATGGCAAGAAAAATTCCCCATGTGCAATAAATTACCCAGTGGAGGAATTGTGACTCAAAAGGAAAACAGTCTCCTCTGATCAGAAAGCAAAGGCAACAGCAACAGACTGTAATCTCAATAGCTGTAGTCTCACCTTCACATTTAATAGAAGGTAAACAGTTTTAAGAAGGTGCAGAAAGCTTAAATGTATTGATTTGAGAATTTAGGGGGGGGGGGTTGCAGGGGCTCATGGAGACCCGAGGAAGTGAATTTCAAGGGCGGGTGGAGTTCCAGTTAAAAAGAACTGGCCACTATGCAAAATTTGTGCATAAATATATTGGGATTTTCTGCAGCTATAGTTTAAAAACATGGGTCCTCACATTGAAGGTCAGCGACCATTTTTACCACTGTTTATAGGTATATTTTTATTGATATTATCTTTGTTTATTCATGTTATTCGAGTACTTCCTGCACACGTGTATTTCTTAAATTCATATATTTCGATTAAATGCAGTTGAAACTGTATAAAGCATCGCTTTCCATGCATTATTTGTGCCATTCTGACAAAAATCTGAGGCATCGTAACTGAGACAAAATGGTCACATGGTGCACGTGTGCCTCCTCCAGCCCCTGTCACATTCAAGGTGTTTGGATGACATGTCTAAATGAAATCCAGTGTGCAGCAGGTGTCAGCGGAGCAATCCTGGCTTTCACATACAAGATCAATTTCACAATATGGAGGGATCCAGACTAATGCCCCACACTGATGGGATTCAGGTCTATACCTCACTTCAAGGCTGCTGCCTGTAATGTGTAATCTGTGTGAAAATATGAGATTATTGATAATCTTGTCTTTGCCGGGAGAACAGAAGTGTGACACGACGATTAATTTCTTTGGAATTATCCATAATGTTTTGCTGGAATGAGACATACATTTTTTAAAACGGCAAGCCAGCAGAAGCAGCCAAACAGCATGTACTCATCACACAGCGAGCAGTCAGGGCATCCCGTGGAGGCTTTTTTTGAGCAGAGACAGAACACAGACTCCGAGATTTCCCATCAGCACCTTGTGTGTCCCTTATCCTGCTTCACGGGCGGAGGAGGAAGTTGGTGATGGGGATGTTGAAAGACAGCAGCGAGACTTTGGTTAAAAACATGTTTATAGTCAAAGGCGTGTGGTTTAAAGCTTAAAATGTACTAAATGAAATGTTAAAAAGAAGAAATATTTGTGAAGTATTTTTTATATTTTTACTCCACTGGTGAGAATAGTTTCGGTTACAAAATGCTGCCCGTCTGAAACTCGGTGAATACAGACAAGCGAGTGATACATTAAAACATTTCATAATGTTTTAAGAATGTTATAAGAAATATCATCACTTTAGGGATGCCGGTTGTCCAATCAAATTAGACGTTTATTAATGTTATTGCTTGGTTATAGAAACGTTAATCAAACGTTTTTTTAAATCAAACGTTTAATTTTGTAATAAAACATTACATAACTACCGAAGACTAATGTTTTGGTAAATGGTGAAATGTTAAAAACGTTATACTAATGTTATTGCAAGAACATTTTTTGATAACTTAGCCAACATTCTGAGAACGTTCCCTGTTAACTGAAACACTGGTAGATGTACTAGTAGATTATTTACACAGCAATTAAATTCCCTCAACCACTAAATACATCTTTTTGCATACTCTTAAAATAATCTGCATAAGCTTTTTTACTTAGATTTTACTTAGATATGTCAGTGTGTGCACTCTTTCTTTCTCTCCTTCTCTCTGTCTCTCAAGGATAATCACATTGATTAACTGCCTGGCTGATGGGTAAAGAGTGGATCTGTGTAGATGGAGAGAGAAAGAGAGACGATTGGCTTATTGATTCATCAGCTGTCACATTTAGCAGCTCAGTAACCTGTTAATTCACACCATCCACAACAGTCCTAGATAACTAATTATCACGGCGTGTGTGCAGACTGTGTGCTTTTATGCAGTTAGCAGCTTTTCTTTTCTTTGAACTTGAACTGTCAACTTGAAAACGTCTCTCTGACATACTTTTGTTAAGTGCTACAATATCCTTGAGAACTTGCTAGGAAGTGAATATAAAAATCTC